>RCWM02000184.1:985000-1190000 GCA_003667255.2 Euschistus heros | reverse complement strand
GTTATTTAGAGATAACAGAGAGACCCTCAGGTCCAGGAACTGTAACAAGAAGAGAACTTTTTTATCCAAAATAATAAACAAAAAACTCATTTATAAAGCTAAAGTTCAAGCGTGTGATTGGGATTGAAGTTTATAAAGTGGGGCTCTCTCAATGGCCCTTTATAAACTTCCCCCTCACAATTAAACCTAATAGCAATTATTTTCCCACCCTCGTGTTGATTTTTCACTTGTGTTCGCCTCCATTGCTACATTTTTATTCTGTGAACATTCCTCGTTCCAACTTTATATATAATGTCAGGGCTCACGTTTGAATGGGGTTGCGAAAAACTAATTCAGTTAGGGTATTAATTGCGTTCGAAAAATCAGGCCAACATTATTTAGAAATATCTGAAATGAATTTATCATGAGTTGTACACATTTAATATGAAATTCCCTCCGAATAGGTGACTTGCTCCGTTTATCGGTTACTTTTCGGTAACCAATTACTGTTTAACCGTTACTGTTTAAATTATCTTTAAATTATACCTTCTCTCGTTTCAGAAAACAAAAGCATTCCCTAATGCATGCGATTACTCGGTCAATAATGTTGATTCTTTTTTAGATCGGTAGGGCTTACTTCAGAGGTGGTCCCATAAAAAATATTTTGAAATCAACGCAGCACTTTTTAAGAAAAAAAAAAAAGTGTATAAAAATCGCTGTTATATAACCTTCCATTTTAAACATACATAAATAATTTACATATACAGTCTTTTTAGAAACGAAACAGAATTTGAATAGGAATAGTAATTTTAAAGATCCTCCCACTGCTTCATCACCGCCACACCGCTATCTCCGGCCATTCGAAAGTTTATTGTAAAGGCAGAATTAAACTGTCCTTCTTGGCTGGCACCGACTCCAAAGATAAATGATCATAAATAGTGAATAGGTATATAAGTGTCGATGATTTCGTTGATTGTCATTTAATGGTTTTGGTTTCGAAGCAATTAAAATATTATTTTTTATTTTTTAGTTCAAGTTTGTATAAAGAGGTTTAATTTTGAAGTCGGTTTTTTTTTTTTTTTTTTTTAAAAATTATTTTTATTATAACTTGAAATTCGATTTACTGCTTTGATAATCGCCTTTTGATAATCGAAAAATTTTCGTATCGAAACTTAATTAATATAAATATACAAGTTTGTTTAAAAATCCATTGAACATGAACACAATTCTTATTTCTAATTCCTAATCAAGACTTACCACCGCAGTTCATGATCAAACCATGAAGCACTCATTCGTCGACATTGGCCGGTTAAGGGAGTTGTTGAACCATAGGAGAGCCGGATTATCGAGAATCTAGTCTTATCCGGTGAGTAAAGGCCGCAAACCTTCAAAATCCAGTGCTACCACGAAAAATTAATAAATTTGGTATTCCTTACGAAAAGTCTTGCTCCTTTTAACAGTCACTTTTTGGTAACCAGTTACTGTAAACAGCGAGCATTTTAGCGGTAGTCATTCTAAATTAGAACTCAACTTTCCTTCATCAGCACATACTAACTTAGCCCAGATGTTTTCCAGCCTTTACAATTCCCTCCCCGCTCTTCAATACGGTCCGCCTTTTTAGCAAAAGCAACCACAGAATGTTCATTTATTATTCTATATCACTTTTAAGCATAAAAACCTTCAGATAAACATAAATTCATATTCAGATTTTTGGTAGTATTTGCGAAGAGGTGTAACAGTTACTTTTCGGTAACCAGTTACAGTTTAACATACGCGCATTCTAGCGGTAGCCATTCGAAATGAAATCATCTAAATTTCCCTCATATTAGCAGGAGATCCTCAGATTCTAATCTAGATGCAATCAGAAATCACTTAATCATTTAAATTTTATTTTACTCAATAAATATGAAATTTTTGTTATAATATTAAGTAGGCGCGGTATTCTAAAAGTTTTTTTTTTTTTTTTTTTTTATATCTATTTATTGAAATTTACAACTGTACACAAAAACATACATCCAGTAAATGTGATAATAAGATAAAATAATAAAAGTTCTATTTGAGAAGATCCCGAGGCCATCTTCTTTTCAGACGCCTCGGAGGGTTGGCAGCAACAGAATAGGAAGCAAGTTTAGAGACTAGTGGATTTGAATAGTTTTGGAGTTTACTATGAAAGGATAGGTATCTGGTATGGGCTAAATCAGCAACATATGGAACATTAAGATCTTTATAGATAAGTTTATTTGTGGCAAAGTAGGGAGCATTAAGGATTTTTCGAAGGATTTTGGATTGCAAGCATTGGATACGAGATGAGTAAGATGGTTTGATGGAGCCCCAAAGCTTAATTCTATATGTCCAAATAGGTCTTATTACTATCATGTAAATGAGTCTCTTGTAAAAAATCGGAAGTTTTGAACGTTTGTCTAGTAATTGTTGAAGAAGTCGAAAAAGACGAGCAGTTTCCTGACGTTTTAGTCTTGTATGTGGATTCCAGGTTAAGCGTTTATCTAGTTGGAGCCCTACATCGAGGATTTGTTCAACAGGGATCAGTGGGATATTATTAAAGGATACTGTTGGACAGGAAGTCGTTGGTTTACGACGAAGGGTAAAGGTTATTTGGTGAGATTTGTTAGGATTTATTTTAATTCTTCAATTTTGCCACCATTCTTGAAGATTTATGATATGAGATTGGACTGTTTGGGATGCTATGCAGGGATCATTATTTATTGATAACACACATGTGTCATCAGCATACGTAGTGACAGTATTGAGATGTGTAGGGATGTCAGCTGTATAAATCGTGTAGAGGATAGGACCTAGGATACTTCCTTGAGGAACACCGGCAGATTGGACTAATAGGGAAGAGTGGGATAAGTTATGATTGATTTTAAAACTTCTAATACTGAGATAGGAGCGGATAATAAGGAAGTACGTAGGAGATTCTAAAAGTAGAGATAAAATAGCCAGAAATGAAATTGATAAAAGTGTCTCAAAATGAAACGAACAACAACTTATAGTAAAGTGATAATAGTAAAAAGCCTAAGAAGCCATAAATAATAGCAAAGGTGTGAGATTGATTTCATTCAAAACTAATAATATTATGTTATTTTTTTATTATTATTTTTAATCAATTTATTGAAATTTACAACTGTACAAGTATACATCTAGTAAATGTGTTAAAAAAGCAGTTTACAATAACATAAGTTTACAATGCCGTAACTTGAGAAGAGCTACTCATCAGTAGCACTTCAGTAAAAAATAAAACAAACTCTACACAAGAAGATCTCTGGGCCATCTTCTTTTCAGACGCCTCGGAGGATTATCGGGAAGTGAGTGGGAAGCAAGTTGAGAAACTAGGGGATTTGAGTGGTTATGGGGCTTACTATGAAAGGATCGGTATCTGGTTTGGGCTAAAAATGATTTTGGATTGTTAATAGGAGATTAATGGTTTAGTGGAGCCTTTAAAAAAAAAAATAAATAAAAAAAAAAAAAAAAAAAAAAAATAAAACAATAAATACAGAATGTCTCGTATATCTGAGTGGAGATTCGACAAGAAAAAAAAAGTTTTACAATTAATTTATACCCCAGATTCTTTTAAAGAAAGTTAATTAGTGGATCGGAACAATACGACCGAAAGAAGCGAAAGGACATGCCACCAGGACACCTCATGAATTATGCCTTATGAAGACCTGCTTAAGAAGCAAGTTGAGAAACTAGAGGATTTGAGTGGTTATGGAGCTTACTATGAAAGGATCGGTATCTGGTTTGCGCTAAATCAGCAACATACGTAACACTAAGATCTTTATGGATAAGTTTATTGGTGACAAAATTAGGAGCATTAAGGATTTTTCGAAGGATTTTGGATTGTGAGGATTGGACACAGGAAGAATTGGATGGTTTAGTAGAGCCCCAAAGCTCAACTCCGTACGTCCAAATAGGTCTAATCACAGTCATGTATATGATTCTTTTGTAATTAATTTGCAGCTTTGAACGTTTGTCAAGTAAATGTTGAAGTAGTTTTTAACGACTAGCAGTTTCTTGTCGTTTTAGTTCTTGCATGTGGATTCCAAGTAAGACGTTTGCCCAAGTGGAGTCCTAGGTAGAGGATCTGTTCAACAGGGATTAGTGGAATATCATTAAAAGATACTGTAGGACAGGAAGTCGTAGGTTTACGACGAAGGGTAAAGGTTATTTGGTGTGATTTGTTTGTGTTTATTTCGATTCTCCATTTTTGACACCATTCTTGAATGTTTAGGATATGAGATTGGAGTGTTTGGGAGGCAAGGAAGGGATCATTGTTTACTGATAATACACCTGTGTCATTATGTTATGAATAGTAGAATAATATTATATAAATAATATATGTAATATTAAATATTTATTTTATGTTTGAAAGTGATATAAAATAATAATTGAACATTCTATGGTAGCTTTTGCTAAAAAGGTGGACAGTAGTGAAGAGCGGTGTGGTAACTTAAAGGCTGGAAAACATCGGGGCTAAGTTAGTATGTGCTGATAAAGGAGAAAATTGAGTCCTAATTTAGAATTTCTACCGCTAGAATGCGCACTGTTTACAGTAACTGGTTACCAAAAAGTAACTGTTAAAAGGAGCAAGCCTTTTCGTAAGGAATACCAAATTTATTAATTTTTCGTGGTAGCACTGGATTTTGAAGGTCACAGGATAAGACTAGATTCTCGATAATCCGGCCCTCCTATGGTTCAACAACTCCCTTAACCGGCCAATGTCGACGAATGAGTGCTTCATGGTTTGATCATGAACTGCGGTGGCAAGTCTTGATTAGGAATTAGAAATAAGAATTGTGTTCATGCACAATGGATTTTTAAACAAACTTGTATATTTATATTAATTACGTATCGATACGTTGTTCGATTATCGACACAATCAAGGTATAGCAGCAAATCGAATCTCAAGTTATAAAAAAGAGACATTCTAGGTCTCTCAACAAAGCGGATTGCTCACTAGTGCACCATTTAAGGAAACTTCGTCCTCCATATTTCCATATTCTCTCCATGTTATTTTTCTTCCTTATTATTAGAGTACAATCGCGATAAACCGGCTCTTCGCTAGTCCGGCACCCTCTGTAATCCGGCCATATTGCGAGAACCGACCAATAAAGATTATTTTTCATTCACAAAATTCTATCAAATATTCATATTTAAAAGGATGTTGACTTTGAACCAAAGCGAACAGGTAAGTTATAAAGTAACTTAGTTAAAACTAAGTTAATGCTGTTATAGGAACGCACTAAAGCACAAGTTTGTAACAGGGAACAGGGAACCTAACAACAATCATTGCGAAGAGGAACTATTCCCCGAGTAATATCGTAATATCCTTTAGCCAAACTGCTCTTCGGAAGGTACGGCCATAACTTTATGACCAGCTAACAAACCATCCGGTTCCCTTCCCAACGCCATTATGATCTAAGGAACTTAATAATGACGGAATAATTAATCGATACAGTTCCCCTTCACGTCCAATATCTTCTCTGGACATTGAAGATGGCTTATCAGAAGATAATGCAACGGTGGGGAGATGCTAGTGCACATATAAATATAAAACAACTTCATTCACATACGAGTGCTCCCCTTAAGTTACCCATGATGCACTAGAACCACATTACCCATAATGCCTATTAGAAGTGACAATAAACAGCTGTGAATGATAAGAATAGATTGTTATTATTAACCTCTACGGTTATATTAATATTAACTGTAGAATATACAAAAGAGATCGGAATAAGGGCTTTAAATGTAGTTTATTTTGTTACAGCTGAGTGAATGTCTTGTATCAACAGCTAGTAGCTTGTAATTAATGTAAAGATATATTGTATATAAAACCTTGTTTGTTTCTTTGTTTATTTCGTTTAACGTCACTTTATGCTGCTATGGCTAATCGGACGATGCTACGGTGGGAGTCCTAAATTTTGCCTATCCAGGTATAATTGGGATAGGGATCTTTAACGAGTACCTGGCATCGCACAGGCTCGGTACCCCAATTTTACGGGAAGGACGGTATAGCTAAGGATTTTTTACTCCCTTTAAAAAATCCTAAGGTCATCTGCCGGGCTACGAACCTACGATCTTGGGTTTAGTAGGCTGCTATGCTAACCACCATACCACAGGTGACCCCTAAATAAACCTTTGCTGCAGAGAGAAACGTAATTGAGTTGTTATTTCATTAACTAAAATAAACCAATTATCATTATATATATATATATATATATATATATATATATATATATATATATATATATATATATATATATTATATTAGGTTGATGCAAAAATAATGCAGGATTTTATTTCCGTTTCATTATAATTTCCAATTGTGTAAACAAAACTAATCCACAATGCTAAGTTATACACGTCATTTTAAAGCCTATTTATCTCGCTTACATTCCTATATAATCCTCTATTTTTTTAAATATTTGATTCAGTCCATTCAGTGCCTCCACACGAAATGACGTCTAGGAGCGATTTTCGGCAAATTAACTTGTATGAGTTCAAACTCGGTAGCATTAATGAATCTACTGTGCATCGATGGTTTCAAAAATTCCGTAGTGGAAATTTTGACTTTTCAAACAAAGAAGGTGGTGGCCACCCCTCTGCTATTGACAACGACCAGCTTAAAGCTGACCCCACCAAAACTACTCGAGAAATAGCGGAAGAACTCGGTGTGGATCAGTCAACAATCGTACGCAAGTTTAAGACAAGTGGAAAAACGATGTTTTACCTGAATACCAAAAACCTGCATTATTTTTTATTCAACGTAATATATATATATATATATATATATATATATATATATATATATATATATATATATATATATATATATATATATATCAAAAACTATTTTATAATAATCGGGTAATAGGTCTTATGGCTTTTTACTACAAAACTACAATTTCACGTGAAAAAATTATTCCCTATTTTGAAAGAGTTAAAAAAAAAATAAAACGTGATTTTCATATTTTTTTCGTTCGGCTCCTAAGTTTTATACGGGTGGCTTGGAACGTATACTCGTATAACGTAAGAGCACACTATAAACTGATTTATTCCTCTTAGTAATCCTCCTCATATACAATTTGGTTTGTTTACAATGTTACTTTAGGTAATAACAGTGATAGTGTCTCACTCCACACATTAGCTTCCCCCTGCCATTTTGCGACATTCCTAGTAAACTTTGTACAACTACATAAAGAAAGATATATATATATATATATATATATATATATATATAACAAACATAAAACGAAATACGTGATACTTCACAAGAACGTAAAAGAAAATGAAATAAGAAAATTAAATTACAAGCTATATTTTTTAGACCTAACTAAAAAAAAACAAAAAACAAAAGAACACAATAGCAGCACTGTTTGGACTCAAGATCTATACAATTATATAAAAGTACAAGCCATTTTTCGTTTGTGATCACGAACCGCGAAAACTATTGAATCGATCTGTACCAAATTTTAGCTACACAATCTTTATAATTTAAAGTAGGTTTAGCAATAACAAAATTTGCATATTTTCAATTAACCCTTCTAACGGAAGATCCGTCTATCAGACGGATACAATTAGTATATAATGTACTAAATCTTACTGTAGAAAAATTGAAGGGCTGAAATCTTGTGTTTGCTTCAGCTTAACCCCACTCTTTGCCGATACTAAAGGTGCATTCACACTACGCTGTCGTGACGTGTTGACATGTCAATTGACGTGTTACGAAAAAATATAAACTATTATTTAGAATGGAAATGCTCACACTACGCTGACGTGTTGTGTTGTGTCGCTACATACTCTCTGACCCGTCATCACCAGATATAAATTCCCATATCTCGTCATTAGGCATCAGCCCGTCAGCAATGAACATTGAGGAGCAGCTCATCGAGCATGTGAAGAAATATCCATTTCTTTTTCACCCGTTTGAGAAGGAATATAGGAATTAAAAAATACGAAACGAGGCATGGGAGGAAATAGGAGGAATGCAGGAAATATCTGGTAATAATTACATTTATTTATTAATTTATTGTAAAATTGACCTTTTTTTTTTATTTAACCATATTTCAAACACTTTAAAAACACGTTTATTAATTTAGTGATTCTTTAGAATTGCCAAGGCATTAAATTTGGTTCCTTTAACCAATGGTAGCAATAGTTGGTTATTAATGTAAAATGTAAAAAATGACGAAGGAGTGATCCAACAAATTAAAATTAATTTATATACTATATATACAATTGTGGGAATTGAAATTGGATCAATTATT
Organism: Euschistus heros; assembly: GCA_003667255.2. Classification (NCBI taxonomy): domain Eukaryota; kingdom Metazoa; phylum Arthropoda; class Insecta; order Hemiptera; family Pentatomidae; genus Euschistus; species Euschistus heros. The sequence goes on along the minus strand of RCWM02000184.1, from coordinate 1,181,733 downwards.
ATAACCATGAGAACATTGATAATGAGCTTCAATGGTGGGTCAAAAAAAAAAGAAATAATAATAATGTTTCATTTGTTCTATCATAAATTTGAAAGTATAAAATACTACAATATTGTTGTAGTTTTACCTTATACTTAAATCAAATACAAACGATTGGCACGCGATCAATAGAAAACTGGTTCATAGTGTTTAGAACGTCTACTGAGGCAGTTCTAAATTCGGTAGAAACTTAATCAGAGCTAAAATTCAATCAAAATTTAATCATTACTATTTGACAACTAATTTCCAGGAATCAATCACCTAATCTAATAATAATCAAATCTCAATCATCATTAGTTCACTAAAAAATCGAAAGAAAGATTTAATGATTAATAATTATGTGATTGATTTCCAGACATTAGTTGTCAAATAGCTATGATTAAATTTGAATTAAACTTTAGCTATGTTTGAATTATGCCCAACTCTGCTGGAAGGGACAAAAGTGTGTTTATATATTGTGAAATTAAAATTTGAATCGGTCTGCAACTATTTATAGGGTGCAACCAAATTATACTTGAGTTGTGAGCGGCTATAAAAGCTGCTATCACAGCAATATACTCTTCCTCTTCATCTAAAGCATCTAAAATTCTCATATCTATTCCGCAACGATGTGCACCTTGTGAAAACAAATAAAAACTGGTATGAATTCGTCCCGACACGTCACGTCAGAACAGTGTGCACACAATGGCTGACGCTGACGTGTTTGCACGAGTCGTAGAGCGCGTGTCAACACGTCACGTCAGCGTAGTGTGAATGCACCTTTAATGTTTGCTGTTTAGCATCAGGCCCTAAGCAGCTAAGATTGTATTTTTATAGCCATACTCCGCCCGTAAGACGGATGTCCCCTCCCCCCACTAGTGTAACGATTTTGTATCTGTCTGTCTGGCTGGTGTTCCTATAAAAGTACAATTTTTTACTTCTCATTTAATCCCTGGCTGTTTTCATTGTTTGTTTATATATTTGTATTTATTTATTTTAATATATATATAATTATACTTTATTTTTAATTATTCATCATTTTATTGAATCTTTATCTAGTTCTCATAAATTTACTGTAGCATTATAGTAGGTAACCTCTTATTTTTATTTGTTAATATTTTCAGCTACTGAAATAATTTACACCTATTTAACGGACGTATTATGAACCGAATTTTCGAAATTCGATGAAAGTGATACCACGAACGTTCTTTCAGTCTACTGCATACTCTACTTTCCTTTTTCTTTTTTCTTTTTTTTTTTGCACTTTAGACTTATCTACCGTTTATTTTATTATTTTATATTATTTTTTCTAGTATTTGACTGATAGCCAGTTATTATGCCCCACATTTGACAAAGATAATAAATCATTTTACATTCTACCTCCAATCAACTTCTATCATGGATTTGTTATCTACATATGAACAATATATTATTTACTAAATAACAACAAAGGCAATCAGAGTAAATAAATGGCTTAAAATATAAATCGAGTTTATAAAAAAAAAGAACAATTCCAGTATCCGTCTGTGGGACGGATGTTCCTCCTAACGAAAAGAAAAAACATGTTCCGTCCGAAGGGTTAAACAGTTTTTACAAAAGTGATAAATATGTGTTGCGCAGTGAAGTTGGAGAATTGACCGACAGTTTGCTAGCGCCATTCAGGATAGGTTACAAAGATAAGATGTTATATAGAGTTAGAAATTGATAATATAATTTGCTTATTTTGATTAAACTGTTTTAAAAAAATATCATTATGTGGTGTGACGTATGGATCCAAGCGCAGTTTAAATCGACCGATTTGTGGTAATTCTGAAACAGAGTTTGCAATGCTAAAACTATTCAATCCATCTCAACTAAATTTTTATTACATCATCTTCATAGTTCTAGGAAGAATTACATTACTATAGTTAACTATGATAATAATAATTTAAATTTGTTGGGTTGAGTGGCAGGAACGAGGTTTGCCGCACTGTTCTAAACTTTTATGGGTAGAAATTAAAATCCAACCATATGACATTAATAATTATTATAGAGAGAAATAATAAATTAAGGCTTGAGCCTCAAGATATTTCAGACCTTGTCCAGGCCCTTAAAGGATGGAATTTTTTGTGATACCTTAAACCACTATGAAGTTCTCAATTATGTTGGGATCCAAAATATATATTTTTTTAATAATATTTTTTCAGATAAAATTACTTATTATTTAATAAATTATTTAACATAAATTTAATACTGTAATTATTTCAAAGAAGAATGCCCCTCCATGTTGCTCTCTGTGCCATATTTGGCAATATTTATTAACATAGTTTACTACTAATAAATAATATTAACTATTTATATTCTTAAGCTTGGAGAAATAAACAAATGAAAAAAATATTATTGGGTTGTTTCACATGAAATGTCCGTTTTCAAGGTAAAGGGATTTTAGTAAAAATACAATATGAAAACAATATAATTTTATTCGAAGTATTCTACCTTCTTTTTCTACACATTTTTCCCAACGTGACAACAACTTTTTTATCCCGGATTTGAAAAACTCTGAGCTTTGAAGTGAAACAAAATCTGAAAACGCACTTTTGATTTCAGCATCATTTGCAAAAAATTTTCCTCTGCAGAAGTTGTCTAAATTCCTGAAAAGGTGATAATCTGTTGGAGACAAGTCGGGAGAATATGGTGGGTGCGGAAGAACTTCGTACCCCAGCTCTTTCAATTTATGCATGGTAAGTTTTGAAACGTGGGGTCTAGCGTTGTCGTGTAGGAGTATAGGGCCCTTCCGATTTACCAATCCAGGTTGTTTTTTTTCAATATTTTTTCGTGCATTTGGCCAATTTCATTGCAGTAGGTTGTAGAGGTAATGGTCTCACCTCTCTAATTACAGTTGGAGGTCTTCCTCGGGGCTGGTTTTCCAAGTTGGTATCCCCAGTCGAAAACTTAGCAAACCAACGGCGAATGGTTCGTTCATTTACACTCCCTTCTCCAAACGCCTTACAGATGTTTCTAGCAGCCTCAGCTGCCGAACGACCTAGTTTAAACTCATAAAAAAATATTACACGAAAATCGCATGTTTCCATGTTCATATATGAAGGTATACTAAACAGTGTGTAATTGATTGGGAAGCTAATGTTTATAAAAGAAAAGTAGAGGATTAGTAACTGCTTGATTATGATATGTGAACTTTGGAAGTAAACAACAGAGACTCGCAAAATCCTCTATGTATTTCAAATATTATAAAATCGGACATTTCATGTGAAACAACCCAATAATTGTAATATTGTGTTGACATAATATTTTTTGATGTGTATTATTTTATTTGTCTTTTGATCTGTACCTCCTTCGTTTCTTCTTTTCTATTTTCCCCCGCACATATCTTAATATATATAAATTACGTGTCGCTGTCTTATTACATAATCTGAATGTCGATTCTTTGCTTTTTGATATGATGTTTTAGAATTTGAATAGAATGCGAAGGACTTAATTATCTGCGAGAGATTCTTAATAGCCTCTGTTCTTCAGGATTTCCAACACCTCGATTAAAATTAAAAATTGGATGTACAATTATGATTTTACGTACTCTTCAACCACATAACAATTTTAACCAAGTAAAAAATTACTGCAATGCTTGAAAATATCATCGAACAAAAAATGCTTATTTGCAAACTTTAATACAATATTTTTATCGATAAACAAATAAAATTATTAGTTAAAATTAAATATGTTCTTTACTAATGAGAGCGGGCGAAGCCAGTAATACATAAACCAAAAACATCTGATGTTTAGAAGTGAATATTGAACTCCAGATCAAACGGGGCTTTCCGTTTAATGGGTTCTTTGTAGCTCTCATTTTTAGTGATGCATCGTTCTGAATGGAACGGAACGTGGAACTGGTCCCAGCTTTGATCCGGTTTGGAATGGAACCAATCGCCCAAATTTTTCGTTCCATTTCTATTTTAAAATTAATTAAAAATTTTATAGGTACTATAATATTACCGTAGTAACGAAAATGCGTGGTACATAGGTAGTAGGTTAGTAAAACTGAGGTGGAACGAAAAGTGGAACAGACAGTAAATTCTCATTCCAGTTTTAACTCGGAACGGCCCTTCACTAGTATGTAGTAGGTTAGTCAAATTGGCGTAGAACGAAAACTGGAACTGGTTCCAATCGTGGAATGGAACTGAAAATCTCATTCCACTTCTAAGTCGGAACGGTCTCTCATATCTCCGCAGCTCCTATTAGACGCTAACTTCCCATATACGATAGTCCCGATTTTAATGTCACCCATTCCCTCCTTGACTTTTAAATTTTCTAGGGCTACTCTCCTTCGTTTCTTTTTTTCTATTTTTCCCCGGACATATTAAATAATAAAATAAATTAAAACTAAGTTGTATTTTTTTTTGTTTCAGGTCCTAGTGTAATATGTCGTTGATACATACGGTTCCGCTCATCTTCCTGGCTGCTCACATCTGTTGGTAAGTTGCAACAATTTATTTATAATACCTTGTTAATTTATAACCTTGTGTAGCCAACAACAATCCGACTCTTGTGTTTCGAGGTGAGGGTCCACGATTCGTAAGAGCAGGAATGAATAGGGAGCAACGTCGATCTATAAATCATCATTTCAGTTTTTTTAGCCATTTCCCTTTTCCCCAGACAACCCCATAGAAGCAAAATAAATACTCTTCCAGCTGAAACGATTCTCTGGGAAACTTTCTCAATTAGTGCTGAAATGAGGGATGTAGAGTGGAATATGCGATAATTTTTGACTTCACAGCTTTTTTAGGGGTGGTTAGAAGGTAAACATATGAAAAGTCCCTGCCCCTGGGGGTGAGCTAAGGGTGGGGGGAGGGGAGAACTTAAAAACAAAATCAAGCAGTTTTTAAAAAATTAGGGCGTGACAAAAAATATACCTCCTTCCTGTTTACATAAACCATTAAAAAGATTAAAATTGTTCAACACTTAAAAGAGTTTTAAAAAAAAATTAAATAAAAATACAATTTCTAAAAGATAAATAAAAATAAAGTACAATTAACTAAAAATTAAATCCGCAAATAAAATTTCAAAAATATATTTTATATATTTATTGGCTTTTCCACAGTAATGACACCTACACTAATTGAAATTTTAGTGAATACCTGCCTTTAATGTTAACAGTGTTTTTGTAAACAACAATATAAAACTCGTTTAATTTAAATTATATTATATTATATTTAATTTAAATTATATTAACAATAAAAAACAATGAGACACAATCAGCCATTGGCATCTTCTTGGGTTCCTTTTTTTTTCAACTAATCAACTAATTCAATTCTTACGACGCATTCCACGCGAAATTGAATATGCTTGTTTATTATGGATTCAAAAATAAATTACTATACTGGTCACGTTTGAGAAAAATTAAGTTAATTATTTGTAAAAAATATATAATGTGAGGAGGTAACTTTCAAAACGTGCTTTGTCACAGTAATCCGACTTTTCAGTATTAACAAAAAACGTATGTTATCACATGTAATTACCCTTCAGAAACAAAAATTCCTAAATAAACTTATGGCATCTAAACACATTGCAACAGTGATCAGAAATATTCTTTACTTCTAAAATCAGCATTTTTAATTTTAAATATGGACGTTTCAGACTACTTCAACATTTACTAGACAAACGTTCAAAGCTTCCAATTAATTACAAAAGATTCAAATACATGACTTTTAGACCTATTTGGACATAGAGAGTTGAGTTTTGGGGCTCTACTAAACCATCTAATTCATCTCGTATTCGATCCTTACAATCCAAAATTCTTCGAAAAATTCTCAATGCTCCTTACTTTGTCACCAATAAACTTATCCATAAAGATCTTAATGTTCCATATGTTGCTGATTTAGCCCACACCAGATACCTATCCTTTCATAGTAAGCTCCATAATCACTTAAATCCGTTAGTTTCTCAGCTTGCTTCCTAATCCATTCCTGATAATCCTCCAAGGCGTCTGAAACGAAGATGGCCTAGAGACCTTCTTGTGTAGATTTTTTTAATGAAGTGCTACTGATTAGTAGTTGTTTTTCAAGTTGTAAATCTCAATAAATTGATAACAAAAAAAAAAATCTTGAAGTCGGTTTTTATTTTATTTTTCTAAAATTTAGTTTTATTTTAAAAACATAAATTTAAATTAATTTTAGAACATTCCAATATACTCATCGGTTGGCTCGATAAAAGTTAACAAAAAAAAAATGAAAGGGTTTTACAATTTTCATATTGAATAATTATAAGTTCTCAGATTAAGAAGGTTGTTCTAAACGAAAAACATGTTTACCTTTTGTTTTATGAAAAAAAAAAAAAAAAAGATGCTCTCATTTTCCTTATCTGTTTTAATTTATTTTACGAGAACGTAGCAAGAAATCCTTTTATCTGCTGGAGATTTCCAGGAAGGCTCTCCAGATCTCATAATCTGAATTCCATTTTTAGCTGGAGCCTGTTTTTTAATAAAGGCAAAAGAGTAGAGGTCTCGACTAGCAGGTTATAAATCTTCTCCAGCCGTTGTAATTCGTGCCCTCTTGGTGTTCTCTTGGTGTTCTGATGAGAGCCGCTCCAGCTCCAGCGAGCTCTGCCCTGGAGCAATTACCTTTATTGAGTCTCTGGAGGTTTTATGAAAAAGTCCAGGGTAATACAGCTCGTTTTCAGTATTTGTGGAAACCTCTTTTCCCTATTCTTCATTTTCACTTTTACTCATTTATACGTCTTACATAATTATAACCAGGTTTAAGTATCGATACATGGTGTATAAAAAATATCGAGTATATTTTTATACTCGATACTAAAACGACAAGAAACTGCTCGTCATTACAGACAACTTAAACATTTACTAGACAAACGTTCAAAGCTCCCAATTCATCACAAAAGACTAATACACATGACTGTTATTAGACCTATTTAGACGTACGTAGTTCCTTCGAAAAATCCTAAATCCCCCTGACTTTGTCGCCAATAAACTTATCTATAAAGATCTTAATGTTCCATATATTGCTGATTTAGTCCACACCAGATAGCTATCCTTTCATAGTAAGCTCCATACTCACTCAAACCCACTATTATCTCAACTTGCCTAAAACTCGATCCCGATAGGCTTACGAGGCGTCTGAAAAGAAGATGAACAAGATACCTTCTAATGTAGAACTGTCAACACTTTGTTGAAAAATCTTCATTTTGTAAACAGTCACAAGTTTCATCCTCTTTCACAACATTTGCACCACTTGGAGAGTCAAAAATTACAACCTTGTACCAGTGTAATGTTGTTATTATTGTAAATGCCATTACTGTCAATAATGCAGCGTTCTCAATGACTTAGTGGACAAAGTATGGTTTGAACTAAAAAAAGGCAAAGTTCACAAAACACTCATTGTTTAAAATCCTGATTTTGTTTACTAATCTTGGATGGGACAAAACATGTTTTGATAGATAATACTCATCACATATTGTAGGGTTCTGAAAAACAAATCTAGTGATACCAAAAGCTCAAAAAAGGCATTTTTTGTGACAAATCATGTTTTGAAAGTTACCTCCTCATGTAAAAATATAAATATATTTTTTAAATTTTGTTCGTTTACCGTTGGTAGAACTTCAATAAAAGTTCTATATTGAAAGTTCTCGTGGCCAACTTCTTTTCAGACGCCTAGTAGAGGTATCTGAAATAGAATGGAAAGCAAATAGAGATAATAATGGATTTGAATGGTCATATAGCATACTACATGTACCGTTGGAAAATCCTGCAGGCCTTGTATTTTTCCTTAACTATTCTCGTCCTAAATTCAAAAAGGTTTTAACAACACTATCGTAGCGGTTTAACTCGCATGAAATTTGCCTTTGTGTCATACCGCCTGTCAATAACCCTTTGCTGCTCAATTGCACTTAATTGAGTCCCGCGAACAGAATAAATTACAATAACCGTATCTTTTTGATGTTAAAATGTGAGCTGAATTGATAGTGTTTAATAAACGTTTAAAAAAAATAAAAATAATTTTTAGAAAAAAACAAAACAAAACCGACTTCAAGATTAAACCTACATATACAAGCTTGAAATAAAAAATAAAAAATAATATTTTAATTGCTTCAAAACAAAAACCATTAAATGACAATCAACGAAATTATCGATACTTATATACCTATTCACAATTTATAATCAGTTATTTTTGGAGTCGGTGCCAGCCAAGAAGGGCAGTTTAATCTTGCCTTTGCTACAAACTTTCGAATGGCAGGAGACAGCGGTGTGGCGGTGATGAAACAGTGGGAGGATCTTTACAATTACCATTTCTTTTCGAATTCTGTTTGTTTCGGTTAGCACCGACTCCAAAAATAACTGATCATAAATTGTGAATAGGTATATAAGTATCAATAATTTCGTTGATTGTCATTTAATGCTGTATCGAAGCAATTAAAATATTATTTTTTATTTTTTAGTTCAAATTTGTACATGTAGGTTTAATCTTGAAGTCGGTTTTTTTTTTCTAAAAATTATTTTTATTTTTCAATTTTTAGTGGAGAGTTTATTTTTGTTTATACTGTCGATTCTCGATCTTCAAGCTACCCTGAAAAATAGTTCGATTTACTGAACAAAGACTTATCGAGATTATCATTTCACTTATCTGCATGTAAATGGGAAAATTGAACACAAAATTGTAGTTGAAATCATTACGTATATTTTCATTAATGTGTATGTTGTTTGTACATACATATGAAATCATTGATACAGAAAATTAAATATCCGGTACAAATTTATCATATAACTTTCAACTGAATTGCGTTACTTTCTGAGGGTGCCTAAAAGTAGAGTTACCGCCTTCCACCAGTGGCGATCTTTTCTTTATTCTTTAGGATGGTTGAAAGAGAACTACGCGGAATTCAGAATTCACTAGTAACAAACTCCCAACTTCTTTCTCATTTCTCCACTTTACAAATAAATTTTAGCTTTTTGTTAATTGGAAGAAAAAGTAGTTCATTTCATAGAGGTGGTCCTAGAAGTTCCCTCTTTTGAACCCTATTTTCAGTTCAACATATTTACATAATTTTTCACTTTTTTTGTCTGAAATTTAAGTGTAATGTACTTCCGACCGTAGATTTTGTTCGACTTATTTAAGAATTCAGCTTATCGAAGTACGACACATCGAGAGTTCACAGTATATGTAAATTATTTTTGTTATTAATTTAGATTTAGCTACCATGAAGATTTTAAATTATCATAATCTACTATATATTTGTCAAATACCACTCAATCACTTAACTCGAAATCTCAGAAACCACCGAACGGATTGGAATGAAATTCGATATGTAGCTTCCTCTAGGGCCGTAGGTGCTCGCTAAATAAGGAATTTTACAAAATCGACCTGGATCGTGGCTAATTTGCGAAAATGCGATTTCAATTTTTATTGGGTGAATAATAAAAGATTAATTATCATATGGTATTTGGATATAAGCTAAGTTAAAAAATAGGTTAGATCTTTAAGCCGCAAAACTTTGACCACAGTTTAAGTTCCTTATAGTTGTAAACAAACAAAAATACCATCGATGTCGAAACCTTATAATATTGGTACTTTCTGTGAACTCATGGTAGCTGCAGAGGTTACTTACAAATTACAAGTTTGAGTTGTTTCGTGACGAGAAGCTATTAAAACACTTATGTTAAAGAGGAGGTTAAAAGACTTATGTTCTCTAGTGATGACTTGTAAGGCCAGTTCGATGTAGGGACGAAAAACAAATAAGAATCAATGCGTTCTATCAAGTACATGATTATCTTTAGTATCGTATCGTGTTCTACCATGGAGAAGAAAGGTACAGTATTAACATCCCTCAGCGTGACCCAAACTCCAATACATCACTTAAGAAAACTGTGTCTGCAGCTGATTTTAACGCCTAAATGTTAGTGGAGCGAGGCGGTGAAGAACCTTATTTACTTTGATCTCGTAATCTCATCAACCAATTTATGCTTGATGCGTACGCGAAAATAGAAACAGAAAGACTAAACTTTCTTCAAAAAAGTCGAGAAGTTGAGACTATATTCACTTAAAGTATGCCATAAGAAAAGCTGATGGTCTGGTATCAGAGCTGGGTAAAATGGTAGTGCTGCCTCGAAGCTTCACTGGAGCGCTATCAAAATAATACAAAATTAACTTTTGCAAATTGTCAAATTTACTTATTGAAATTATTCTAAGAATAGAATTGATAAGGTTTATTTAAGTAATAATAATTGTCAACGTTAAGCTTAACTTTTACTAATTTAAGTTGTCTTGATCCTAATGATATTAAACCGTTGCGGAGCGGGGTACTTTCAGCTAGTAATTATAAATATGTTTAAAATGGATATGTTATACAACAGTGATTTTTATACACTGTTTTTTTTTTATTTTTCTTAAAAAGTACTGAGTTGATTTCAAAATATTTTTTATGGGAAGTCGGTTGAAAATAAACAGTGATCAATACTTCGAGTCTATATTTATTTACAACGTAAATCAGGTTTGTCTACATGTGTTGTTGTTAAGATTATAAACTGAGGCAATGGCAATTAAATGCTCTCTGATATTGTTATTATATGGTAGTCCAGTAAAATAAGGGTTTGGCGAAGTAAAAACTGCCCAACTTTCATTCTCAACGGATCATCATCTTTTTTTGGGGTGCTGAATCCGAATCTGAAGTTTGCTACCACGGAAGCCATCGGCTTTATACCCAAAATTTTACTTATCGTACCTGAAACTGATATCTAAGAAATTAAAAAAAAACAACTGCGAAATCGGACCATTTTATGTGGAGTTATGTTCTTGGAAAAATTGTAGAAATTGGCCATCTTGTCGACAGGCACACTTTTCCGCCAAAACACGTTTGTCTTACTCTTTTGGCTATAATTCTAAAACTATTAGGCCAATCTAAAATAACTTTTACATCACTCGGATTGGAAAATAGATACTTTTGATAACAGCTGACAGCAAGGAAAGTAGGCCTTTACACATCTCAAAATTTAGAGCAAGGTAATACAACCAACATATCATTTTACACGTCTAGCCGGGAAAGTTTTCTCAGCTAGCAGTGTTTACTGTTACCAACACGAGGTTCGCTAGCGTTTCTTTTAGTTTATAATTTAATTTTACATTGTTAGTGTGCGAAAATGGCCTTTAACATCCCTCAAAAATTAATTAAAGAAGCTGAAGGAATAAATGATTCGTTATTGCCCGGGAAATCTCGTAATAGATACGAAGAAGAATTTAATAAGTTTTGTGAGTGGTGCTATAGTGAAAGTGTTAACCCTAACCATGTTAATGAAGAACCTAAATAAAAAAACATTACCAACAACCAAAACTGTCCAATTAATATTAACCTGACCCTATAAAAATGAAGTGTTTTTTATTAATATATAAACTTACTCCTTTTTATAAATGTATTTTGAATTATTACATTTCAGTTATTAAACGTAATTATATTAAATTAAACTTGCCTACGGTTATTTCTCTAAATCAGCTGTTACAAATAATCATTAAAATGGAAAACAATCATTTAGTGTAATAATATGAATTATTAAAATCTTAATATGTAGATTCACGAGTTAAAAACTGCGTTAAGCGTTTTTGCCTCGTGATGAAAAGTATCGTACATTACTCGTACCGAAAGTGATTTTACGATGCTCGATCGAATTAACCAATCCATAAAGACCTTAATGTTCCATATGTTGCTGAGTTAGCCCAAACCAGATACCTATCCTTCCATAGTAAGCTCCATAACCACTCAAACCCATTAGTTTCTCAACTTGCTTCCCACTCCATTCCCGATAATTCTCCGAGGCGTCTGAAAACAAGATGGCCAAAAGATCTTCTTGTGTAGAATTTTATTGAATGGCTACTGATGAGTAGTTCTTTTCAAGTTGTGACATGATATTGTAATCGTTATCAGCTCATTTACTTGATGCACATATTTGTATAGTTGTAAATTTCAATAAATTGATTTATAAAAAATAAAATAAAATTTGTGGTACACATACCAGACTTGAAAGACTACTCCAACATTTACTAAAAAAGTGTTCAAAGCTCCCAATTAATTACAAAAGACTTTACATGACAGTAATGACACCGGAGATGAGCTTCGGGGCTCCACTAAACCTCCCTATTCTTCTCGTATCCAATCTTTACTATCTTTTTAAAAGGATTTTTATCCTTCGTAGAATCCTCAATGCTCATTATTATGTCACAAATCAACTTAACTACGAAGTCCTAGTAAGCTTCATAACCATTCAAAGTCACTAGACACTCAACTAGCTTCTCATTCTATTCCAGATAAACCTTCGAGGCGTCTGAAAAGAAAATGGCCTCGGGACCTTCTAACAGGGCATTTTTATCGAAGTGCTACCAGTAGGTAGTTTCTTTATTAGCAATCCGACATGTCATCACGAGAATTGTCTTCACATTTACTGGATGTATTTTTATTTTTATTGAATACAGTTGTAAATTTAAATAAATGGATTTTAAAAATGTGATTTACATACCAGGCTTAAAACACAAGAAATTGCTCCTCGTTTCTCACTACTCTAACATTTACTTGAGAAGCGTTTAAAGCTCCCAATAAATTACAAAAGACTTATTTGCATAACAGTAATTAGATCTATTTGGGCTACGTAGTTGAGCTTAGGGGCTCCAATAAACCTTCTAATTCTTCTCGTATCTAATCTTTACAATCCAAAACCCTTCGTAAAGTCCTCAATGCTCCTTATTATGCCACAAACAAATTTATTCGTTTCATATATGAATGTTCAGGCCAACATTACATAGATATATTTGAAGTGAATTCATCATAAATTTTCATATTCAATTATATGACTTTTTCGAGATTTTTCCGATTTTTCTTTTCTTTTTTTTTAACATGGAACATGTGTTACCCGTGACCCGTGGACGCCGCTTATAAGACTCACTTTGGGATCAACAAAAAGTGAGTCTTATAGGCGAAAAGGAAAAAATAATATTAAAAATTTCTTTAATTTATGAAAAAACTTTATTTTATCAGTTAATATACATAGCGTGTATGAGTTGAAGATAATGCTCAAACATAATTTACGTCTGTTTTTCAAATTACGTTTGTTTTTTATTATTTTCTAGTATTTCATCGAAAGAAGGTTAGAATCGGCAAAAGGTATTCTGGGCACGTGTAGGGGTTGGTGGCTGTCTTCTCCACCGGTACCCCCATTTTTTCTGCCAATTCTTCAGCTTATTGGCAAAGCAAAGTTCCTGAAACGCGAGCATCCTTATCCCTAACTTTTAGAAACCATACTTTTTTTACGAGCATTCAACATTAGCGTTCTTTCCATCCCTTTTCCGTTTCCGACTTTGAGATTTATTTTGTAATGCTTCACTTTAGATTTCCTGTATATATTTTCAAAATCCTGCCTAATACAGTTTGTGGAACGTTAAGCTTACCAGCTGTTTCGCGTTGTCCCATATATTATATAATAAATTAATTATTATATATATATAATAAAAGAATTTTATTCATTTTGACTGTTTCATTTGTGAACGGAAATAAGATTAAAATTATGTTTGGTGAAGTTTTTGAAACTAGTTTTTAAATGCTAAGAATTCTAATAGATGTGGCTAATTATCCTTCCTAATTGTATTGATCCTTCTTTACCATTATGCGTACCTTAAGTAGAAACTCGAAACGTTGCAAATTACTAATTCGTTTCCAATGACGAAAATAGATGATAAAAACATGTCAGAACTAATTCATCGAACAAAAGATCTTGTGGTTCAATCACAATGAACTCACGGCCACTAATGGTTTTCTCCAGACAATGGGGTAGGCTTAATCAAATTTCTAACAGATCCTACTAATCGATTGATGGATGCGTTCGATGTATCGTAAAAGAGAGATATATTTATATTGGAATCATCAATACCAATCAACCGCCGCCCTAGCGGAAATTGGGAAGGCCGTGAATGGGGATTTTGTTCCAAACAATGGTTCCATAATGACTGGGTTCGAACCGACGCTGTACTAAGCTTGACAGCTTGTCTTCATTAAAGGTTGAGATTAATGTCAACTCGATTATCTGCCCGATATGGTATCGATTCTTTGGTCGTTATTATGAGCCTAAACAACATTACCTAAAATATTATCAGAATAATCAAAGCTATTTTCATTTTTATATAGATGACATAAAATCCATTCGTTATAGTAAAGGGCACTAATTTGACAGAAAGAATATAAAATAACTTGCAGTCCCTAATTGAAGTTTTATTTGTTTATCTATAAAAATCTTGAGTTAAAGTATATACATTTAGGCATTATTTCTTCAATGATATTTCCACGCATAGCAGTCATTTTTAAACTGGTTAGAAATTCAATGATTTTATGGTTAAAGAATACGTAAAAGCATAATTAGGCGTCTAATTTTTACTTAAAATTTATCAGTTGGTAACTCAGATGGAGGAGGAGGCTACTCCTGTGAGGATTGTAGTTGGTGCAGCAACACATGAATCACTTTACTTTTTCTAAAATTTCAGTTTATAATTTTAACTCTTAACCGCCTCTTTTTGCTTTGCGTTCTGTATCAGACATTTTTTGACGCACCATTACGACTCTAAAAAAAAATAAAAACTGCATGACGCAATGACACTAAATTAAAATTACTAAAAGTTTGAACAAAGTACTTCATAGACAATGTCTATAAAATCCAAGACTAAGTTAATAGTTATAAAAGAAAAAAAAATAACATGAATATACGTACGCCAAATAGTGGCCAAATAATCATTTTAGTCATTTTGGCCATAGTATTGCTAAAATTATTTAAAAATGAATTTTTAGCATTGTCTTGGTATCTTGACATTTCCATGTATTATAAACATACCTTAAGAATGTTAAATTATTGATAGCCACAACAATGTGAAAATAAGGTTAAAAATATTAAAGCCGAAATCCTATTCATTTTGTTCGCATTTTATCGGGATATTATATATTATGAGGGCCGTAGCTTACTATAAAAAGGCATGAGGCCCGTTACAAATAAATATTTGGTTAAACTGATTTAAATTGGACATGACAATGTGAACAATGAATGTACTTACAGTCTGAGGTGGTGTTTGCACTAGGATATTCCGTCGTATTCGGTTACGAATTGATACGTCCAAGAGAAACAGCTGCCTGCCACTGCAAATAAAAACTAAAAAAATCTAAAAATTCCTTCGGAATACTTTTTATCAATTTTTTTTAGGAATGTCACGCAAATGTTAAAAACTCACGGGGACAAGAAAAAAATAACTCGGAGATTAGTTACTTGGACATTACAATCCTGAAAAACACATTTTCACTTTCTTCCACCATTATATTTCAATATTACTACCCATTAGTAGAGTTATTTTCGCCCTATCAAGTAATAATTATTTAGATAATTGTAAATCCAAGCATAGGGACAAGCAACGACAATGTGAATCGACGTAGAATAACCTAAAAATGTAACCCTAAAATATCAAAATCCCAAATAAATTCAATTAATATCACTAATTCATACAACATAAATCGATTTGGAAACAATATTTTTAACTAAGTTTACTTCATTGAATTTTAATGGGCGGGGGACACAAATTTCCCTGTAGTTTGAGAATCAGCCTTATAGGAACCTAGAAGATGGTAACGCCTGGTACCAAGAAGTGCGAACCATCATGTCTTTAGGGTAATACCGGTTTAGCGTGATCCAGCAACATCGCTCCCTCCGGCATGTCGTCCATCATCTTCGGGAACAATACTCCTGAAGGAAACCACCCCTAGAAAAACCTTTATCTCCCTTCCATCGATTTAGTAAGGCTGAGGGAAAGCCAGGGAGCACGCAGGAGATTTAGGAGAAGTAATCAGGAAAATGGGTGAATATTATTTTACAAAAGAAAGAGGAATGGTAATATTCTTCCAAGGATAATTTAGGAAAAATGGACTCAAGGCCTGGCATTCTGTATGGCGTGTGGTGTCTTGCAAGGTAACTTAATCTCCTCCATTTTTCCTACCCATCATATTTTGCTCATAGTTCTATTTTTTTTTTTTTTTTTTTTTCTTATTTTGTCATTATTAGAGATTCCAAAAAATAAAAAATTTTACTCTGAATATTATTTATAATATTTACATTGTAACATAGAACACGTTTTACCCGGTGATCTACTTGGTAAAAAGCGAAAATCAACTCTAGAAATCGAGCAAGGTGAGTCAAATCCAGGTTAAAGTTTTTTATTTCGTATTAGGAGAAACAAACGCAAAAGGAGCTCACTCATTAGAACCTGCCTCCTAGTAATAGAGTTATTTATTAAAACGAGAGTTGAGCTCTTAACTGCTCCTGTTCTCCTGATATCAAACTATTAAACATTTTTTTGTGGTACGCGAAGGCGTTAGTGATAGTTTGAGAGTTTGATATCAGGAGAACAGGAGCAGATAAGAGCTCAACTCTCGTTTTAATAAATTACACTATTACTAGGGGGCAGGTTCTAATGAGTGAGCTCCTTTTGGGTTTGTTTCTCCTAATACATAATAAAAACTTTAACCTGGATTTGACTGATCTTGCTCGATTCTAGAGTTGGTTTCTCGGTAAAATAGTTAGAAGCAGACCATGAAAAACGTTTATATAACACGGTCTATAAATATGCCTCACAGAATTCGATGTAGTAATTAAAATTGTAATTTCAGTAATTGTATTTAAACAATTATAAATTTTATTAGTTATTATATTATTTTTATTAGTATGTCAGAATAAACAATTAAAAAAAATGGGGAAAATCTCAAATGAAACTAATATTATTAAACTGAAAGAAAATGAATAATTGAATTAGCCATCTAATATAATACAATGGCAAAATTTTATTTTGTTTTATCGCTTTTTGTGTATTCAAAATTACACTCGTTTGGAAATAAATGATATCATCATTTAGGTAAGAGGGGGAAGAAAAAATAAAGAACATAAAATAAAGAACATATACGGTCAGCACGAATAAGCTATTTTTAAAATTTTTTTATATCAATTTATTGAAATTTACAACAGTATAAATATATACATCAAGTAAATGGACTGATAACGATTACAATAGCATGTCAAAACTTAAAAAAAAAATACTCTTCAGTAGCACTTCTAAATTCTGCACTAGAAGGGCTCTAGGCCATCTTCTTTTCAAACGCCTCGGAGAATTATTAGGAATGGAGTGGGAAGCAAGTTGAGAAACTAACGGATTTGAGTTGTTATGGAGCTTACTATGAAGTGATAGGTATCTGGTCAGGGCTAAATCAGCAACATATGGAACATTGAGATCATTATGGATAAGTTTATTGGTGACAAAGTAAAGAGCATTTAGGATTTTTTTGGATTGTAAGGGTCGGATATGAGAGGAATTGGATGGTTTAGTGGAGCCCCAAAGCTCAACACCGTACGTCCAAATAGGTATAATCACAGTCAAGTAAAAAAGTCTTTTGTAATTAATTGGAAGCTTTGAACGTTTGTCTAGTAAATGTTGAAGTAGTCGATAGCGACGAGCAGTTTCTTATCGTTTTAGTCTTGTACCATATGTGGATTCCAAGTAAGACGTTTGTCCTAGTGGAGTCCTAGGTAGCGGATCTGTTCAACAGGGATTAGTGGAATATCATTGAAGGATGCTGTAGGAGAGGAAGTTATAAGCTATTTAATTAGAAAATTTATCTCCTACAGTAAACTGAATCACAGGTAACCGAAAAAAAAAAATAGTAAGGTTATGAGCATCAAAGATATTTATTACTGTTTTCGAACATCTGGTTGATCCGGACAGAATTATACAATATCATTAAAATTTAATTTTAATTCTCATAAATATCGATAAATAGGCTTATTTACGCCACGAGATTTTTTTTTTTTTTTTCTTTTTTCCTTATATGGTATCCCAATATAAGGACCGTTTATTTGTATATTAACATGTTCCATGCCTTACAGGCATACTACATGTTTTACTATGTTATTAAAAGTTAACATGATTAGTTTAGCATAACGTAGTAATATAACAAAAATATTTAAACAAAATCACAAAAAAAAAAGAAAAGAAATAACAAAAACAAAACAAAACAAAAGCCAACAAGAAACTACCTTCGCTGCCCATCATTTGTCAGTTTGTCAAAGTCGATCTTTCGTATAAACGTGAGTAAGTCAGTCTTAAATTTAGAGAACAAATTTTGTTCTGTCTCTGGCCATGTTCCGTGTTTGAGAATAATATTTTCTACTAGATTAAACCTGTGTCTTTCAAATGCTTTACATTCATAAAGTACATGTTTGAAATTTTGAGTCTGTCCGTCTTCATTACATATGTCAGATCGTATCATGTTAAATCGTTTGAGATATTGTTTAGAGTTTCCGTGTTCTGTCATTAGTTGTGTTAGTTTGTAGTTGTTACTTTGTATCTGTTCGTAATTGTTATTTTGTAATGTGAGGTATAAATCTGTGTAAGCTTGGTGACTTTGATGAGGTCACCCACAATTGGTCCCACTTTTTAACCATATCAGAACTTATGTCCCGCTTTATATATGATAATGGAACTTTGTTATACGAAGGTAACAAATCACCTTTAGCCGCCTCTTTGGCTAGGTAATCGGCCCTTTCGTTACCCTAAATTCCAAAGTGCGCCTTAACCCATTTTATAGAGACCATTTTCCCTTTGTTCTTAATGGTTATTAAATTTCGTCTGATTAGGTCAGTCAAATAGTCATGTATGGCTGTATTATTAATCGACTCTATTAAAATTTTACTGTCTGTATGTATTATAATATGTGTGTTAGTCTTTTAATGTAATTACGAGATTTAAAAATGTTTTAAGTTGTTTGTTCTTATTGTATTTCATTAGGATAGATTCGTTATTTTTAATTTCTATTGTAATTTTTCATTTAAAGAGATAAACAAATATTTTAGTTTGGAAGAATATAAATAAATGAAGACATCCGTCAAACGAAAATAGCTGATTTTTTCAAAACAAAACATCCTGTATAGAATTCCGGGCAGCATAGCTTGTAATTCATTCTTAGTGTGTAAACATAAACAGTACAATCTCGATAAACCGGCCTTTCGATAGAACAACACCCTTAGTAAATCGGCCCTTTCACGAGAACCCGCCACTGTGAGTGCTTGTTTGAATAGTTCATTTAAGAATGGCGTTGGTTTACACCAA
The DNA here is from genome assembly GCA_003667255.2 of Euschistus heros. NCBI lineage: Eukaryota > Metazoa > Arthropoda > Insecta > Hemiptera > Pentatomidae > Euschistus > Euschistus heros. Next base: position 1,162,549 of record RCWM02000184.1, on the reverse strand, counting down.
GTGTTCTACAACAAAAGCATTGGAAAAGGAGGGTACATTTATCTAGTGGGCTAGACAACTTCTAAATCGTAATGGGATGACGATTCCCTTTTTTCTAGCTATTATATCAGAGCATTCTCAAGAAAATTGCCGCTTTCGTAAAAAAATAAAAAATGTCAATCGTACTTAACATAGTGACAGATGGTCATGTTAACTTGCCTTTGCCTGTGAAGGGCCGTTCCGGCTTAAAAGTGAAATGATATTTTCTGTTCCGTTCCACTATTTTCAATTCTCGTTCCGTTCCACGTCAGTTTTAATAACATACTAGTGAAGGGCCGTTCCGAGTTAGAAGTGGAATGAGATTTTACTGTCTCTTCCACTTTTCGTTCCATCCCTTTTTTTGTAGAATTTTTAAAGAATTCTAGAATATAGAATTTTTTTTTTTGGAAAAGTTAGCTCAAGTATAGTGCGCAATTGAGAGAGAATTTTCCAATTACATTGGTTCCGAAAAAAAACGAGTAATCAATTCTTGTGATAGCTCCATTAGTTTTTAGACAAATAGCGAAAAAATAATTTAATTGCATTAAATAATTAATGTAAACCCTTGTGTGGTTTATTTCTCTGAATCCGAAAGAATAAGCCGAGCTATGTTGGTAGAATTGAAAATTTAAAAGAAAGCGATTAATTTTGAAGATGTCCAGGTGCTGGGCCAGGATCAACGCAATAAAGCAGTCGGAACGACCATGGCTAGAACGAAACCAGAGATGCAATCTAACCTCTACGACATTGAAGAACGTAACGAGAGATCTTTCAGCGTTGGTTTTCGTTTCAGGTGGAACGAAAAATTTGTGCAATTCGTTCCGTTTCAAACCGGTTCAAAGCTGGAACCAGTTCCAAGTTCCGTTCCACTCAGAACGACCCTTCACTGATCCACATCTTTTGTAATTTTTTTTGGAAATTTCTTATCCACAGTATATTTCTGAACTAGAAAAATGTAAAAATGTCAGTAGTGTTACTTCCACCAGCTCAATATGACAACAGAAATAAGCATTTTATTTTTCCTTAAGTACTGAAACCAAGACCCTTCATGGGTTGCAAGAGGTACAGATTATTTTTATTTTATTTTTTTTTTCTCTAATCTATTCTATCATATATAATTAAACTAAATATGTATATTTTTCTTTCCAGGTGTTTACAGCCGAAAATAAATTACAGAGAAAAGGAAAAACAGGTGCTGGATCAGATCCTAGGGCCGGCCAGCTACGATGCTCGGATCAGACCTTCTGGGATCAACGGGACAGGTAGGTTTTGATGACTAACCTTCAGCTACCCGCACCATTTTGGTACCTAAATACTTATTTCTGCCAAAATATTATCTATACAACTATATAAATACCATTAAAATCACTACATTTTAAGTCAGAACAATGGTGAAACATGAATTTCTGTTATTTATAAAAATATTATTATATACTTATATATATATTTCATAAAAGTCTAATAATAACAGTGAAGAAATGATTTCAACGAAATTTTCTCAATCTAAATTCATATTGATTCAAGTTATCTTCTAGTTATCTATTATATAAAAGGACAAGCCATTTTTCGTTTGCGATCACTAACCACGAAAACTACTGAACTAATCTGTACCAAATTTTAACCACACCATGTTCATAGTACAAGGGTTGTTTTACAATTATAAAATTTAAATATTTTCAATAGTATTTTCATAAAAAAAGCAATAAGCATAGCAACCTACTAAACCCAAGTTCGCGGGTTCGCAGCCCGGCAGATGACCTTAGGATTTTTTAAAGGGAGTAAAAAATCCTTAGCTATGCCGTCCTTCGGAAGGGACGTAAAATGGGGGTCCCGAGCCTGTGCGATGTCAGGTACTCGTTAAAGATCCCTATCCTAATTATACCTGGATAGGCAAAATTTAGGACTCCCACCGTAGCATCGTCCGATTAGCCATAGCAGCATAAAGTGACGTTAAACGAAATAAACAAACAAACAAAAAAGCAATAAATATGTGGTGAGTAGTGAAGTTCAAAAATGGACCGATAGGTGGGGAGCACAATTCGAGAGAGGTTACAAAGGTACGGTGTTATATAGAGCTAGAAATTTATGATAAAATTTACTTATTTTCAATTAAATCGTTATAAAAAAAAAAAGCTATAAATATGTGGAGCGACATGTGGATCCAAGCGCAGTTTAAAAATAGACCAATTTGTGGTCATTCTACAACAGAGTTTGCAATGCTAAAACTTTTAAACCCAACTGTATCAAATTTTAACTAAAATATCTTCATAGTTCTAGCAAGGTTTATAATAATAAATTTTACTATATAATTAAAATGTATAGCCTGGAGTGCCACAAACGAGGTTTGCTACAATGTCATATACTTTTATGGTTAGAAATTTAAATCCAACTAGATAAAATCAATAAAATTATTTCTGTGGAAAAAAAAAAACACCTAATCAATGCAATTTGAACCAGGTTAAAAGTTACTGCTATGTCTGAAAATATCATTGAAGAAACAATGCTAAATTCGATACTTCAATACAAGATTTTTATCGAAAAACAAACGAAATTGAATTATTAGTTAAAATAATCTAAGTTCTTTATTTATGAGAGCGGGCGAAACCGGGACGGGGGATGCTAGTAAAAATATATTTGTTATAACAATATATATATAAAATACAAATGGGGCCAAAAGGACGAAAATGCAAAGGATTAAACTGTAAGAGTGTCCTTTGTAAAAAATAAAAATCATTTAGGACCATAGGACTACTATGGCGGAACATCCTGCGACTATTTAAAAATCGTTATATCCTATTATAAGGAAACTGCTTTTCAGATCTGCTAGGATCTTACGGGTTTTTTTTAAGCCGAGGGACATCCTTGGCCACCCTCCTTCCCCGCTTAAGATTAGTTTTCGTCCTTAAGGATACTGTTTTAAGATGACGAAAGGAGATTATTATTTTTCGTCTTTAAGGACATTGCACATTGCACTATTTAACGGTTTTTATGTTATCCAAATAATATTCCGCCGGTGTCGTTAAGGATCAGAATATTAAAATATTAAAATAATTAACTATTTTGAGAGGGCGGAAGGATGTACCGCCATTGTTGTCCTTAAGGACACTATTTGGAAATAATAGAATATTTAACAATTTTTTGAGGCCGAAGGACACCTTGGCCACTATCCTTCCAAGCTTAGAATTAGTTTTAGTCCTTACGATACTGTTTTAAGATCTCAAAATGGTATCCTTAAATGTCCTTTTCAAACAATTTAATTTAACCAATTTTCCACAGGACAAAAACTAATTTGTCAGGAAGGAGACTAGCCAAAAATCGTCAAATCCTGGCAGGACTAAAACCTGTATATTTCACTTGGTAGTTATAAAAATACGTTTGTATTTAAATTTAAGCAGTTAAATTAAATAATTTTCTTATGAGGAACTATATGATCCGGCTTGATTAAAACTGAATTTAAAAATGGAGAACTTCATATTTTTTTTTTAAATGAATAAAAAAAAAAAAACTTTTGCTGCTTGATATATTCGAGTTCTTTCTTTTTATTTTTATCAAAAAATACATCATCTAAACTTGTCATGATTACGTTTTATATAGCTCGTAAATATAACTTCTGAAGATGCATAAATTTACTGCTGGTTAAATTTACTATAATATTATAAATATTTAATTTATATTGAGCACCATGTAAAATCCGCGTTAGCCCGCTAAATTTGTTTATTTTGGCAAGATGTGACAATTATGACCTGTTCAGTGGGCTGGCGTAGGTGTTTCACGGGATTTAATATAAATAATATGAAATGAAAAGAATGAAATTTTGGATCGGACAAATAGTTCTGGAGTTATAGCGACAAATGTGCCAAAAAAATGTCTATTTCTTAAAAGAACAGGACCTTTAGCGTTCTGACATGTGTATTTCAAGAGAACAAATTAAACTACATATATATATATATAGAGTATAATTATAAATTTGACCAGATTTTATATAAAAACAAAGATATTTTGAGTCGGGCGAATAGTTTCGGAGTTATAATGAAAAATGTGCGTGGACTTCACAACTTTTTTTAGCGTGCTTTTAAGAGACATTATTAAAACTTCATACATAATAGCCTGATAGTAAATTTAATCAGCTTTAAGATGATAAAAAGTAATTTTGAATCGTATAAATAGTAGCTAAGGAAAAAGTACGACAAAAATATGTTTCCGAAGAAAAACATCCTTGGTCACTCTCTCCTTCCACAATTAGAATTGGCTTTTTCGTCCTTAAGGATAATATGTTTTTAACGGTTTTTAAGTTATCCGAAGGATAACTTCCGCCATTGTTGTCCTTCAGGATACTGTTTTAAAATATTTAACGGTTTTAAGATGGGGGAATTCCGCCATTGTTGTCCTTAAAAGGACACTTTTTTGAAATATTAGACTATTTAACTGTTCTAAGATGGCGGAAGGATATCCATTCCCGTTTAACGCATTCTACGGGAGGCTGGAGATTAGATGCTATAAGGACACTGTTTTACAGATCTGTCAGGATCTGACGATTTGTAGAGGCCGGTGGACATTTGGCCACTCTCTCCTTCCACAATTGGACCGCCAGTTGGCCAATTGTACACTTTTTCCCAATACCGTATCTTCGCGGTCCGATTGTGGAGTAGTTTTATTTTTCATTTCGCAGATAATAATTCCAGCAAGAATTATTATTAGAAGACTTCCTTCGAAAAAAAGCTTCATTTTCATATTATAGATAAAAAACATAACAGGAATTTTTGGCAATTTTGGGTATGAAGCCGACGTCTTCCGTGGTAGCAAACTGCAGATTCGAATTCAGCACCCCAAAAAACATAATGATCCGTTGAGAATAAATGTTAGGAGTTTTTTCTTCGGCAAACACTTATTTTTCTGGTTTACTAGACAGATCACTCTGGTAGTCTGTGGTATTGGATGGCTGTAAATATAAACAGAGGGGCAGGTATTACGCCGTAATGCATACCTAACATGTGACTTGTAATTAATTTTATATTTCCATCATGTACACCATTAATATATGTTGTTCAGTAACTGTGTATAATGTCCGTATCTTTTTGGGGGTTCCGTAAATTTGGCATGCGTAAGTCCATATAGGTTTAAAGTGTATACATTAATAAATCAGTGTATATGTTACTTAATAACTAGGTGTATGTATTACATACGAAATATTTCTAAAATTAAAAGAAGCAAACGACCTATTAATGAAAAGAGTGGAACACTTTTTACAACATTAATAAAAAGAGAAAATTTCGTTAGGATTTTATGAATATATAATTTTAAAAAAACTAATATTTTGGCAGAAAGAACTATTTACCACATAATTCAGAATCAATTTGCATATTTAAATTATCCCTCAATGGTGCCATGGTATTATGTAGATATGTTAAGTAATTAACTACCTGTTTATGTTTATTTTATTGACAATTTCACAATTTTTGGAATTTTTTTCGTAACATTTCTTATTAATATATCTGAAAAAAAAAAATTATTCAAATATTAATTTCGTTGCGCGTCTATTCAAAGGTTTAATTATTATTTTACTAAAAGATTCTCCTTCACCGATTTAACATCAGGTTGATGAAATTGATTGAGAAATTTCAGTCGTAGTAAATATGAAAAAACAATGAAACATGTAGACATGATTGCAAACCATTACACGGACTGCCATAATTATATGTACGAATATGGACAAAAAAACACTCCAAATATGGAGAAAAAAAATTATGATTGTTAATTGTAAAACTACATATTTTTAGGGTTTAATTTTTTTTTTTTTTTTAAATGAAAATTTCTCGAACTTAATTAATATTTATTTTCAAAAACTATTATAAGAATATTGATAATATAGCCTGTTTGATATTACCTGATTGACGGTTTGTTATGATGATCGCCATGATATTGCGTCACATAAAAAGCTTCGTGTAAATCAAGTGATACCGAAGAGAAAATATTCTGACAAGGGGATGACATGATTATATACAAACTTTATGAAACTTTTTTTTGCTGATCCTGTCAAAATATGTTTGACTACTATAATACTTCATAAATTAAATATCAAATCTGGACGTATGTCAATTTTTCGAAGTGTCAAATGCATACTTCCAATGATCTCATATTAATATCCAAATCATATATTTTAATCTAACCTTTCCTGCCCTGCAGTATCCTTCAATGATATTCTACTAATCCCTGTTGAACAGATCCGCTACCTAGGACTCCACTTCGACAAACGTCTTACTTGGAATCCACATACAAGACTAAAACCACAAGAAACTGTCGGATGCTACTGACATCTTCAACATTTACTAGACAAACGTTCAAAGCTCCAAATTAATTACAAATGACTCATATACATGACTGTGATTAGACCTATTTGGACATACGGAATAGAGCTTTGGGGCTCCACAAAAACCATCAATTCATCTCGTATCCAATCCTTGCAAAATCCTTCGAAAAATCCTAAATGCTCCTTACTTTGTCACCAATGAATTTATTCATAAAGATCTTAATGATCCATATGTTGCTGAGTTAGCCAAAACAAGATACCTATCCTTTCAAATTAAGCTCCATAACCACTCAAATCCACTAGCTTCTCAACTTGCTTCCCATTCCATTCCCGATACCCCTCCGAGGCGTCTGAAAAGAAGATGGCCTAGAGATCTTCTAGTGTAGAACTGTTACTGAAGTGCTACCAGAGGTTAGTTGCTTAAGAAGCGCTGGACATGTTACTGTGAATGTGATTATCGCATTTAATAGATGTGTATTTTCTTTTCTTTTTACAGTTATAAATTTCAATAAATAGATAACTAAAAACAACAGTCTTAAAATAATTAACATTAATGAGGTTTTTATTTCAGTAATCGAATATCAAAAGTAAATAATAATTTTTCCTAATCATGCATCATTACCTGATCTGCCGGGGTTCCTCAAGGTGATATCCTATGTTCACTTCAATCTCTATCAAATCGCTTCAATTTCATGTCTTAGCATTTCAATTACAAAAGACTCATTTACATAATAGTTTTTTAGAACCATTTGGACAAATGGGGTTGAGCTTAGTGGTTCCTTTAAACCTGCCAATTCTTCGAATATCCAATCCTTACAATTCAAAATCCTTTGTAAAATCCTAAACGCTCCTTACTTTGTCCCAAACAAACTTATCCATAATGATTTTAATATCCTGTGTGTTGATGTTGCCCAAATCAAATACTTACCCTTTCATTATAAACTAAAAAACCTCTTAAATATATCTATGTTATTTCCCTTTCCGATAATTATCTTATACTTTTTATAGGAAGATGGTTTCAGAATCTTCTTTATAAAATGTACATATATGAAATGTGGTTGTATATTTCCATTAATAAACAATAAAAAAACATTTAATATGAGTTTATTGGAAAGATGCTAAGAAAATAAAAATATTTTAAAACATTTTTTTTTGAACAATCATCAAAAAAAGTTTCATGAACATCAGTAGTTATGTCCTCTCATTGTAAGTACTTCACCAATCTGTACATATCAAAATATCAAGTAAATAAAAATAATTTAAGGAAATGTGCATAGAATGTTCTGCATTGAGCAAATATATTTTGTTTCTCTGGACAATTGAATAATTGCTGCATGAATTAAACGAAAAAAAAGAAGACAATAAATAAATTTTAAAATATACTATGCAATATAAAGCGCTGTTATGGATAATTTACAATTATTTTGTATTGACAAAAACTGGCATTTTTTTTTTTTTTTTTAACAACAGTATTTTAAGTAACCAACAGTTAAAGGTTTAAGACAGATAAGTATGATATTATTGATTTTGGCATTCATGTTTACACAATATCTTTGAAAAGATTATTTTTTTTTTATTATGATGGAAACAAGAAAAGAAAATCAGAAAAGGCTTTAGTCCAATTTAAAGAATATGAAATGGCATGAAAATATAAAATGGCGACGCGTTTGTAGTAAACGAAGTGATTTTAAAATAAGGAACGATAAACTTTTTGCTGGTGTAAAAGAAGAACTCTGTTTACGAGTTAGTTAATATCACTCTTCAGTTTTATTGTCTAATCCTAAATTAGTGCATTAGCTCATTAAAAATGATTATTTTATTATTCGAAGAAATACATTAAATATGGCGTAGTTTATGAATTTGGAGTACGAGTAGGTTACTATGGTTACCGGTGCTACGTAATCAACTATTGGTCGAAAGTTTAAACCAGCTGATACTAATCAGTGGCTTCGTCGAAACAAAATGGTGGCTTTTTAACCATTTCGTTAATTCGTTAAGTAGCCCAGTAAAATTAAGATTTTATATGACTTTAATTTGTAACTAGCTGAAATTTCCAGAATTAGTTTCTTATTATATTGTGTTCTGTAGAAACAATTTTAAAATTTTCTTACATGTTAGCTTTAATTCATATTGGTGTATTAATGATGGGTGCTGTGTTGCTAGATGAAATATTTTCCCCAATGGAGTGGAGTGAATTTCCCCACTTCTGACCACATTTCTCCAGTTCTCCATCAACTTTTTTATCTAAAGTTCACAGGTGAACCAAACCTATATTATGTAAAAATATTAATATTTATTAAAAACCACTTTATTATTTTAACGCCATTTAATATGGTCATGTGTTAAATAAAAATCTCAAATATGGAGGTTTGTCTTATAAAAATTGATTAGTAATTCTGATATTATAAATGTAAGCCATCCATTATTATCGGATAATAGTTCGAGTTAGAAACAAGCTGAAGGCGGAAATATTTTTTGTGTTATTTCAGCGGTAGGCTTCGAGGTCGAGAGACTTTTGGGCTCACCCGGCCTCTATAAAGTGACCCTTAATTGTTGGGAAAAAACCTCGATTCTAAGAGAAATAAATAAAACAAATTGAGAATAATTAATTAAATAAAACAGAATATCTTTACCAAAGTACTCAACCTAAGCCCCTTCATAGTGGTTATATCACGTTTATAAAAAAGCCTTTCAACGCTAAATAAATTGAAGTTCTGAAAATTGCATATCGGCCATCTTTGATCCGCCATCTTGGATAGAAGCTTACATCTGAAATCATTTAACTTAAAATTGTTTTACATTTAAAGAGGGAATAATTCTCAAATTTTCAATTTGTTATGAATAATTTCTTTATCGACTCTGTTTTTGTTCACAATTTACTGGGCTACATATATTTTATTGCGATGTGTGTACACTCGAGACTCGAATAACCGACAGCCGGTGTATAGACTCGGATAACAAAAATCCTCTGTTAATCGACACACCAGAAGGGTAAAATAAATATATAACAACAAATAACATAAAACAATTGACGTAATAAATATATCTATTAATTAACACAGTTCTGCATCAAAATACTCCTTTCAACAAAAATGTTGTTTGGTTATGTTTTGAAGTGTGCTGAACACGAATCTAAAGTCAGAAAATCTCAATCATGCACCTTTTTTTTTTGTCAAATTTACTCTTAGGTGGAGAAATAAGGTGTTTTTCGACATTTCGAGCATTATTTTTTATCATTAAAAGCTGTAACAAAAAATAAAAAAAAACTATTTGATTTTGAAACTTTTATAATGTATTTCAAAATGAAAAAATTGGAGAGCATAAGTATTAGGTTTTGTTGTGGATTGCATGGTTGTCCTCAAAAATTCAATTTTTGCATTCTTTTTTGAATTTCTTCCCTCTCAAGTTGGGAGCAGTTTTATCTGAACACGGAAAACGATTTTATTAAGAGACAGTCCAAATGGAAAAAATGTATAGCGGTAAATGCAATGAGGAGATGCTTGCCGACTAATGGACATTGCAACAGGAGACACGTGATGTAGAGAACAAAAGGAAAAAATATACACATTAATTACGTTCAGTATTAAATATTGTTATTTTATATATTACTGTTTTGTAAAGCACCATTTTTTAAAGAATGGAGGTTGTTAAAAAAAAAAAAAAAAAAAAGTTTAATAAAAATATATGAATTTAGCACACTTGGAAATATAATGGTCACAAAAAAAGTTATCAAAATGAAAAAAAAAATTTTAAAAATGAAATATACGCCGTTTCTGGTTTTTCAAAAACAACGTCTAATTTCTCAAAAATGGTGCTAGATAGAATATTTTTACCTTCAGATTCGAATTCAGCACACGCAGAAATATAAAAATCAGGAACAATTTCTCAAGGGAGTGGATATTTTTTATTTATTTTATTTATTTTTTTTTTGCAGAACTGTGTAATCAATAATAAATACATATCTAAATCAAAAGGTCTACGTCTTGAAAAAATTCAATACGATCTCTTTATTGTCTAAAACTTGCTGTTAGAATAACAGTCTTATAAGATTGAATGTTTATGTTTCTGGGCAGTATTTTATGAGTTTTTTTTTTAATGAAAAAATATAAAACGATAACAATATAAGCCAATACAAACACCTTAATCCGCGTATTATTTGTGCCAGAACAGCCAAAATAAGAAAAAGATGTCGTGTCCAGAAATGTTGTATTTTAGGTCTAAGTGCCCTGGCAACTTGCCATTCACATCCCTTCAACTCAGCTATTTGTTGTTTATGAAATCTGGTCAGCTTTGTTTACTTCATATACGTATGTTTTTTAAACATATATATGATTTTGTAACAATATAATAACGTATTACATAAATTCCAATTTAATATTTACTAGTATTACATTTCAAACAAAAATCATCTAGTTTCGATTCGTTACTAAATATTATGAGATTATAACAGAAGCACATAATGCTTAGAGATATATTGTACACATTATATATACAGTTAAGCTTTATATTGGGTTGTTTCACATGAAATGTCCGATTTTATAATATTTGAAATAGAGGATTTTGCGAGTCCCTGTTGTTTACTTCCAAAGTTCACATATCATAATCAAGCAGTTACTAATCCTCTACTTTTCTTTTATAAACATTAGCTTCCCAATCAATTACACACTGTTTAGTATACCTTCAAATATGAACATGGAAACACGCGATTTTCGTGTAATATTTTTTTATGAGTTTAAACTAGGTCGTTCGGCAGCTGGATTGCTTATGACAATCAGCGTCGGTCAGGGCAGTGGTTAGACATCGACGAAAGCCCAGGACAAATGTTAAAACCAAATTTGCACCCGAAAAAATTGATGGTTACAGTATGGTGGTCCATGGCTGGAATCATACATTATTCCTTTTTGCCTAGAGATGAGACCATTACCTCTACAACCTACTGCAATGAAATTGGCCAAATGCACGAAAAATTATTGAAAAAAACAACCTGGATTGGTAAATCGGAAGGGCCCTATACTCCTACACGACAACGCTAGACCCCACGTTTCAAAACTTACCATGCATAAATTAAAAGAGCTGGGGTACGAAGTTCTTCCGCACCCACCATATTCTCCCGACTTGTCTCCAACAGATTATCACCTTTTCAGGAATTTAGACAACTTCTGCAGAGGAAAATTTTTTACAAATGATGCTGAAATCAAAAGTGCGTTTTCAGATTTTGTTTCACTTCAAAGCTCAGAGTTTTTCAAATCCGGGATAAAAAAGTTGTTGTCACGTTGGGAAAAATGTGTAGAAAAAGAAGGTAGAATACTTCGAATAAAATTATATTGTTTTCATATTGTATTTTTACTAAAATCCCTTTACCTTGAAAACGGACATTTCATGTGAAACAACCCAATAAGAACTCGGTAGTATAGCCGAATCGGTCTCACGATTCTCAGATCCTATGATGATCATGACCCTACTCTGTGAATATTAATTGAGAACTGCCATTTATTTCTGTATAATCCTAAAATATGCTGGCAGATTCGGGCCGCATATTAACAATATAAAACATTACCGGTCCTATGGCCATGAATAGAATCTCTTGAATTTTGAGACTAATGATTCTGTCATTTAAAGTTGCTTTTCTGACTTTTTTCAAATCTTGTATTGAAAATTTGTCGTTAGAAAAAGTAGAGTGTTAAAAACGATGTTAAATATATTTAAATTGTTAGTTTCATTTACTTCAACTTTTCAAAGTTGAAAAGTTTCATTTCGTGTCGGATAACCTAATACATACAAAATACTTTAACGATAACAACAAAATATTAACAGTATATAAAACTGATTTCCAAAAAAAAAGAAAAAGAAATATGTCATTAAAAAAAAGTAAAAGAAATATGTCTTTGAATACAACATAAAATTAAAAATTCGAAACAATTTAAAGCTTACTAACTTACTAATTAGTCACAGCTGGTTTAAAACTAGGACCGTTGCCTAGCAACGCAGCGTCGATGGCGGGTAGTCATGGTAACCAATACACATCTTTGTACTCTGCTACATTGTTATAAAAGTGGAGCCGCCATTTTAATAAATATAGAAAACAAAACTATCCGACCATTATCGAGATCCAGTCACATATCCCTAGAAGAATGGTGCTATAACAAGAGAGTTGAGATATATCGAAGAAAATCTTAAAAAATAATCTTTACCCTGCGTCGAAAACCTAGCTCCTGTATTCTTTAATATTGTATTGTTAAACTGACTAGAGATTACCTGGAACTGTCATACAATTAACCCTAATTAGTCCAGTAAAATAGGGGTTTGCCGAAGAAAAAACTGCCGAACTTTTATTCTCAACGGGTCATTATATTTTTTTGGGTGATGAATACGAATCTGAAGTTTGCTACCACGGTAATTATCGGCTTCATATTCAAAATCTCAAAAAACCGCCAAAAAAACCCGTTATTTTTGTTTTTTTATCTACAACACAATAACGAAGCTTTTAAACGAAGAAAGTTTTCAAATATTAATTGTAGCTGGAGCCAGTACCTACATAATGAAAAAAAGAAATCCGAAATCGGACCATTTTTCGCGAAGTTACGTAATTGGGAAAAAATGGAGAAATTGACCAACTTACCGTCAGTCCCACAGCTCCGCGAGGACACGTTTGTCGTACTCTTTTGGCTATAACTCTGAAACTATTTGTCCGATACAACATTGCTTTTTTGCATTTTGAAGCTGATCCTAAAGTATTTGTCCGACTCAAAATCTTTCTTTTTCTATCTTATGAAATGTTTAAATTTACAATTATATCCTACTTATGAAATGTTTATCAAAATTCTTGAAATTCACAAGCAATCACGCTGAAAATCACTTACTTTTGTAAAATACATGTTTTATTGGCACATTATTCGCTATAAATCCAAAACCAAATGTCCGAACCAAAATTTAATATTTTTATCTAAAAGCTGGTTAAATTTACTATTTGATCCGATATATGTAATTTATGATTAACACCGTGAAATACCCACACCAGTCTACTGAACATGTCATAATTTACATATTTTGCTAAAACATACACATTTAGCGTGCTAGCTTGCGTGGTTTACAGGATTTAATATAATTTACGTATATAGCATCTGATAGTGAATTTAATCAGCTTTGAGAAAAAAAAAAGAAATTTGGGATCGAACAAATATTTGAGGAGTTAGAGCGATAAATGTTCCAAAAATACTTGGATTTCACAACAGTACGTTTTTATTAGCGGGCTGGCAAGTAGATTTTACGGGTTTTGATTAAAACCTATTTATAGATTCTTATAGTAATTTAATCAGCTTCAAGATGCAAAAAAGTAATGTTGTATCGGACAAATAGTTTCAGAGTTATAGCCAAAAGAGTACGACAAACGTGCTTTCGCGGAGCTGTTGGACTGACGGTAAGTTGGCTAATTTCTCCATTTTTTCCCAATAACGTAACTTCGCGAAAAATGTTCTGATTTCGGATTTATTTTTTTCAATATGTAGGTACTAGTTCCAGCTACAATTAATATTTGAAAACTTTCTTCGAAAAAATCTTCGTTATCGTGTTATTGATAAAAAAATAACACTTTTTTTTTTTTTTTTTTTTTTTTTTTTTTTTTTTTTTTTTTTTTTTGCGATTTTGAATATGAAGCCGATAGTTGCCGTGGTAGCAAACTTCAGATTCAGATTCAGCACCCCAAAAAACATAAAGATCCGTTGAGAATAAAAGTTCCGCAGTTTTTTTCTTGAAAACGGCCTTTTGGAGCCTTATTTTACTGGACTAAATACGATTAAAGAAAAAACAAGAAGCTGCTCGTCGATTTCGCCTGCTCCAACACTTACTTGCTCAATTTTCTAATTTCCCGATTCACTTCAACAAAACTCTTCTATACGACCGTTATCACACCTATTTTGACTTAAAGTATAAAGTGACATATTGGATTCCAATCAGTCCAATCCAAAATCCTGAATGCACCTTACTTTGTCACAAATGAACAGATCCATAATGACTTTAATAATCCATATGTCGCTGATTAGGCACGAACCAGATACATTTCATTTCATAATAAACTAAATACTAAATACTGAAAATAAGATGGCCTCAGGATCTTCTTTCTGCTATTGTAGAGCTTTCATTATAGTGTTATCAATGGGTAGTTCTTTAACAACTCTTCATGTCATCAATACTGATTGGAATACCCGCATATTTTATTTTTACCGGATGTATTTTTGTTAATTTTTATCAAATAAATAAATAAATTATTCTAGCCATCCATCGCTAGCCTTAAAATTGTCTTTTCCTGTGATATTATTGTTGAACACTTTATTCATTTGTCTATAAATTAGTGTGCAAGAAGGCCGGATTACTCCGGGTGTTAGACTATCGAACGATCGAATTATTAAGATGGTACTGCATTATATGTTGAAAATAGTAGTATGACAGAATGTTCAGAAATCTGACACGTTTAAAGAAAAAAAAAATGGAGAAATAGAAATCAACAAAAATGGTAGAACAAGTAAAAAGCCGCCTAAATCGGAAAAAAAATAATTAATTCCGTGGAAAGGATTTACGGGGAAGCTTGACTTCCCCCCCCCCCCTCCCGATATCACAATCATCTTCTTTTTATGAAAGGGCTGGAATTGACTCCTAAAGGGCCTTTTACAAAAAAAAAAAAAAAAAAAAAAAAAAAAAAAAAAAAAAGAAAGAAATATTGGATTCTCGGGCCGCTTTGCCGAAAGGTCATTTTAAGCAAGCACTTCCATTCGGCAGGTGTTTCCTTCAACAGAAACTTTATAGTGTATATTCTTAACTCAATAAATCGATACCCTTCGATGTTGTTTATATGTGTACCACTAAACACAGTTAAACACGAAATTGATATATTGAAATTTTTGTCGATAGTAAATAAACTCCCATGGAACCCTTATTATCTAATTTTCATTATATATATATATATATATATATATATATATATATATATATATATATATATATATATATATAAGGTATATGAGAATTTTTCATAGAGGTGGCTTGCTCATTTTAACAGTTACTTTTCGGTAACCCGTTACTTTTTTACCGGCGCGCATTCGAGCTGTAGACATTGGAAATGAAAACTTCCAAATTTCCCTCCTTTCAGTACATGATCCTCAGATTCTATTCTAGATGCAAACAGAAATCACACTACATACTTTTGTAAATTTGTTATTACTTGCTTTTTTTAACAGATACTTTTCGGTAACCCTTTACTGTTTTACCGGCGCGAATTCTAGCTGTAGACATTCGAAATAAAAACTTCAAAATTTCCCTCCTATCAGTACGAGATCCTCAGATTCTATTCTAGATGCAAACAGAAATCACACTACATACTTTTGTAAATTTGTTATTACTTGCTCCTTTTAACAGTTACTTTTCGGTAACCCGTTGTTATACCGGCGCGCATTCAAGCTGTAGACATTCGAAATAAAAACTTCAAAATTTCCCTCCTTTCAGTACGAGATCCTCATATTCTATTCTAGATGCAAACAGAAATCACACTACATACTTTTGTAAATTTGTTATTACTTGCTTTTTTTAACAGATACTTTTCGGTAACCCTTTACTGTTTTACCGGCGCGAATTCTAGCTGTAGACATTCGAAATAAAAAACTTCAAAATTTCCCTCCTTTCAGTACGAGATCCTCAGATTCTATTCTAGATGCAAACAGAAATCACACTACATACTTTTGTAAATTTGTTATTACTTGCTCCTTTTAACAGTTACTTTTCGGTAACCCGTTGTTATACCGGCGCGCATTCAAGCTGTAGACATTCGAAATAAAAACTTCAAAATTTCCCTCCTTTCAGTACGAGATCCTCAGATTCTATTCTAGATGCAAATATAAATCACACTACATACTTTTGTAAATTTGGTATTAATTGCTCCTTTTAACAGTTACTTTTCGGTAACCCGTTATTGTTTTACCGGCGCGCATTCTAGCGGTAGACATTCGAAATAAAAACTCCCAAATTTCCCTCCTTTCAGTACGAGATCCTCAGATTCTATTCTAGATGCAAATATAAATCACACTACATACTTTTGTAAATTTGGTATTAATTGCTCCTTTTAACAGTTACTTTTCGGTAACCCGTTATTGTTTTACCGGCGCGCATTCTAGCGGTAGACATTCGAAATAAAAACTCCCAAATTTCCCGCCTTTCAGTACGAGATCCTCAGATTCTATTCTAGATGCAAATAGAAATCACACTGCATCCTTTTGTAAATTGTACTTCAATGTTTAAAATTTTATCCAATATTAAATAGACATGGGTTTTTAAAAGTAGAGAAAAAAATAGCCAGAAAAGAAATAAATAAATTTATTTTTATAAACAGCCTCTGAATGAAACAAACAACAATTTATAATAAAATGGCAATAGTAAAAAGCCTGAGAAACCATAAATAAATGGCAAGGTGTGAGAATGATTTAATTGAAAACTAATAATTATAAAAACATCGAGGCTGTCAGTATGTGATGATAAAGGAAAAACTCTAATTTCGAATGAGAACCGCTAGAATGCGCTCCTGTTACTAGTAACAGTAACTGGTTACCGAAAAGTAGCTGTTAAAAGGAACAAGCCACCTCTTCTTAAGTAATATTCACAAAGCCCCATATTATTTCACAATTAACTTAATGTACTAAACATTGCTGGCTCTAATTAGATATCTGATTCTAAATAAACTTCACACATTCTCTCAACATCCCATTCGATTCTTGATAACAGTTCGAGATGTCAGAAAAGAAGATAACCTCGCGATCCATAGAACCAATCGGCAAGTTATTCTATATCTGAAGTCAAAGCATTTAGATTCTTAATTCTTAAAAAGAGGAGATCCTCAGATTCTATTCTAGATGGAAACAACAGAAATCACACTACATACTTTTGTAAATTTGGTATTACTTGCTCCTTTTAACAGTTACTTTTCGGTAACGTTACTATTTTAATGGCGGTAGACATTCAAAATGAAAACTTCCAAATTTTCTCTCCTTTCAGCACAAGATCCTCAAATTCTATTCTAGATGCATATAGAAATCACCCTATACGCTTTTGTGAATTGCACTTCAATGTTTAAAATTTTATTTTATCCAACGAGCATGAAATTGTTGTTATAATGTTAAATAGACATGGTATTCTAAAAGCAGAGAAATAAAATAGGATATGAAATGAAAAAAAGTGTTTAAATTTATTATTTTTATGAACAGTCTCTAATTAAACAAGAACAACAATTTATAATAAAATGACAATAGACAAAAGCCTGATAATATTATGCTATATAATAATCAAATAATAATATATGAAATATATTATTTATAAATATAAAGTATGTTCAATGATGTTTTAAAATATTTAAAAGTGATCCAGGATAAAACATGAACATCCTGTGGTAGCTTTAATTGATTTAATTTTAAAGGATGGAAAACATCGGGGCTATTGAGTTATAATTCAAATATCTACCGCTAGAATGCGTGGCGGTTGAACAGTAACTGGTTACCCAAAAGTAACGGTTAAAAGGAGCAAGCCATCTCTTCGCAAATAATAATAAAAATAGTTTAACGAACGATTTTATTTAAAACCAAACAATAAATATTAATTTTTAATCTTGTAGGTTTTTTTTATGGCTCTATCAGAGGAAAATTAAACTTGTTTGGATCCGAGCTTTGGTACACTATTGAACTATCCAGTAAGAATTGACCAGATATTAATCTCACATAATGTTTCTCATTCGAATCCTGATATTGATGGCGTCTGAATAGATGTCCTCGACACCTTACATATAAATATAATATTTTTATCGAAGTTCTAAAAATGAGTGATTACATTGCAATTCACTAAAATGTTTGGATATTACAGCCAGATTGCTATTCTTTCATAGTAAACTCCATAGCCACTTGAATCCACTAGTCTCCCAACTCCAAAAACTAAAATAACATAAAAAGCGCCTTAACAGTGACGCTAACTATCCGCCATTTTGTATTGCACTTTACACAACTAATTATCAAGTTGGGCTAACTATCATATGGCCGTTGCTAGGTAACGGCAGCCAAAGCCTACAGCCGCAGCAGCGGCCTCCTATATCGTTCACATCACCAATAACATATTAAGTCTATTAATTCAATAATGAAATTTAAATTAATGCAACCTCTATAAATAAAAAAAAATTTCAGTTTATTGTAATAACGTTAATACTAGGTGTATTTTTTTTTTTTTTATTATGGTCATAAATTTTAACAAGTATATAACAAAACATATTACAACAAAAAAAAAAAACATGGATGCCAAAATCATTTGTGAAACAAGCGATGCCAAATTGACGAACTGATCGGACAGTGTTTATGAATTTTTTTTTTTTTTTAAATTTTTTTTTCAATTTTAAATGGCATTTTCTTAGAATCGATGGTGTTCCTTATTTCATTGATAATCTGTTCGATGTTGATATAATGATAGTTTGTTGTACGGTATTATCACGAACTCAACGTCTATCAAGTAACACCGAGCAGACTACAATGATATCAACACCTACATCAAAGGAAACGCCTCCATATTGCCGCTTGGGAGTTATCCACATACTGGAAGCCAAACACCTGCTTTCACCTCGCACCGTTTATTTTAATTTGAATTTTGTGCACATTTTGCGCACCGCGAAGATTTCACTGCTTCACGCATAAAAAAACAAATGCTCAATATATTTTGATAAATTTTGTTTTTGTTTTTTTTTTTTATTTTATATAAAATAAATATATACCCAGTTAGGAGGGCGGGTTGTCTGGGAAATAGACTCAGTTTTAAAAAATGTAACTTTGTTCGTGTCACCAGATGGTCCAGCCATCGTACGTGTTAACCTCTTCGTTAGAAGCATTGCAACAATAAGTGACATCAAGATGGTAAGACATGGTTAAAGAAAATACAATAATTAATTCCAGCTTAACGGTTTGGTTTTTCAATTTCTTTTGTTGATTTTGTTTTGTTTTTGTAATTAATTAACCACCTTGAACTAACTAGATTAGCTCAACTACTGTCATGAGGAGTTCGGTGGTGCAATAAAAACATTTTTTATTTTATGTTATTTTATTATTATATTCTCTGATCTTAAAACAACCCCGAACCGTCAACAAATAATTACAAAAAGTAATTAAAGACAAGGTCAGTTAAACATATTTTTGAAAGCTGCCCAAATGCATCTTATAAAAGGAATGTTATTTTTTTTTTTTTTTTTTTTTTTTGGCATTTGAAAGCAACATAGATCTTAAATTTATTTAATTTTTTTTTAATTTTATTAATTCAAAGTAGACATGAGATGAGCTAAACGTTGTTTTTTTTTTTGTTTTTACTTATAAAAGGTTTGCATCGCGAACGTCAGCGTTCTTTTCAACAATTGATCCACAACTCAATAAAATGTTTTTTCAGTTGTTGAAATTGAGCAATTTTGTATGGTATAGCGGTATTAGACTAGTCTAGGTTTTTTTTTTTTTTTTTTTTTTTTTTTTTTTTTTGTGCACAAGATCTCGCAGTTTCTACACAGATCAAATCAACTAGAAACACAAGTAGTTGCGCATTGCTAGTATCCACAAAAAGCAGTCGAGTTTTTAAATATGAATTATAAAATTATAAAAGAAAATTTCGACTAATAAACGATGGAAGGATTCTGGAGGCAACATCATGTACAAGGAATAACTTAAGGCTCCATGCATCCATGGATAAGCTTTTAGCGGCTTTGTTGCACTTAGCTTGCCGAGTGCATGCCCGGGCAATAGAACATAGAATTCGCCCTTAAATAACAGCTGAATAACTAACCATGTTTACTTAAAAAAAACTAAAAAAACAAAAACAACAGAAACGCTTGTGCTTTCCTGATAATATTGGTGCTTTCATACAATAAAATCTGTACATGTTTCATAGTTCTTTCAAGCGCGCTTGGTAGCACTGACAATGCTTGCTCATTGAGCACAATGAGCTGAAACTAAAAAAAAAAAAAAAATTTATGAGTTTATCTATAAGCCCTCCATTTTTGATGTCATAACATGACTGTTTTCATTATTTTTTTCTTTTTTCTTGTTTTTTTTTTTTTTTCTCCGGCAAGATGGCCCTGCGGTTGTCAGAGTCAACATATTCGTACGGAGTATCTCGAAAATCGATGACGTCACAATGGTAAGTGGGTGCGCCGGGATTGCAAGATAAGCCACACTAGCCGTGTGCATCATCATGCTCTGCAAACATACAAACACTAACACACGCTCGCGAACGTCGATCGAAAATCGATTCACAGAATTATCAATAAAATCTGTTATAATTCTTCCTCTCTACAAGTCAGACAGACAGAAAACGACACCCATGAACATAACCTAAAAATCTACCATATTTGATGAGGTATAATTTTTTTTTCTCTCATAAATTCACCTTTTCACGATCTCGTATCTTGGTGATTAAATTCTTTATATAGTAATTCTTTCCTTATACAAGTCAGACAGATAAAAAAGGGACACCCCTGAAAATAACCTAAAAAACTACTATCAATTACATGTGTCGTGTGTCATAATTTCTCAAATATCTCGAAAATAGTTAGTCTTACAAAAACTTGTATAATTTCCAAAATGAAAGATTATTAAATTTTCTACAAAATGGTATATTTACTTGGTACCAAAAGTGTTAAATTGTTCCTGATATGAGCTGGAGAAAATGGAATATTTTCAGGATAAAATTAAAAAAAAAAAAAAAAAAAAAAAAAAAAAAAAACTGTACCACTTACAACCCATGAAGAGTCTCGGGTTCAGTACTTAGGTAGGGTGAACTGTTTCTGAGCCAACGGTTGTGAAAGGAGGTGATTTGGCCAGAATTCACGCTCAACCGCCAGATTTCCCCCCAATTAAGGGTACTCCCTTTTAAGGAGGCTGGGTGTGCCCCAGGAGGGCCCCCGACCTCGAATTCGATCCACGGCCGAAATAACTGAAAATAAATTGTCTGCCTTCAGCCGGGCTCGAACTCGGGCCCGGGAGCATGGTAGTCATGTGCCTTACCCACTGAGCTACCGCACCTCCCCGAATAAAATTAAAGAACCGCATATTTTTCGTCAAGTTCGCTCTTCCAACACTTTTTCCTATAATTTTATTGGAACTCATTCGAACAAAATTGATAGAATGTTGAATTTTCTTTAAGAATATCTATATATATACGCCAATATATAATATTTGATAAACTAATTTATTTGAGTGTTGAAAGTACATGTTTGATGAGGTATATATATTTTTTTTGTCTGAAAAATTCACATTTTCAAGATCATAACTTGGTGATTAAATAATTCTTCTTTATATAATTTATAATTTATAATTAATTATTCTTTATATAATAATTCTTCCTCTCTACAAGTCAGAGAGTAAGAAAAGCCTATGAAAATAAACTAAAATACTGCCAATGATTTCATGTGCGGCAGGCATATAAGAGATCCTCAGAAACATTTTTTTATTTTTTCTGGCACATAATTCGAAAATAGCCAGTCATACAAAAACTGATTTTCTTCAAGAAATTAAAAACTATTAAATTTTCTTTAAAATGTCATATTTACTTTAATCTCTTGTATAAAATCATTCGTGTCAGGAAATGGATAAAATGGAATATTTTCAAAATTAAATTAAAGAACGGTATATTTTTCTTCAAAGTCGCTCTTCCAACATTTCTCCCTACCGTCTCATTGGAAACTAATATGAACAAGTTGTAGAACGGTGTTTTCTCTAACAATATATATGTATATACAGGGTGTTCGGATGATCGTTGGCCAAAAAATTATCTCGGGTAGGGGGGTTTCATAATTCATAATAGGGTAGGTTCATTTTGAACCTATTTAAGGTCACTTACCTATATACAAAGTCTTACGGGTTTTTTTTAAATGAATTTTTTTGAAAAAAATAGCCAAAACCAAACATTTATGCCTTACAACTCCGTTTTTTACTGATATATAAACGCCAATTTTTTTCCCCTGTATTTACTAATACATTGTCCATGTAAAATAAAAAAGATATGGTGCAAAAAACAAATACCAAAAAAACGGGAGATCGTTAAATCTTGTCAAAGGCAAAAATAAAAATTATGAACTTCAAGTTTAGGTTCCATAAAAAAAAAAGTAAGGGCAACAGCCAAATCCAAATTGTTTTAAAAACTTCTCTATTTAATACTCTTTAAAAAAATACCATTTGCAGGCACGCAGCACATCTAGTGTTTTTTATTTTTTATAAAGTAACAAAAGGGTGCCACCAGCGCACACTGACAATAAAAATGAATCGAATCATATTTTTTATGCAAACCGTAACAAATAGTTGTGTTTCTTTATAGCATAGGTTAAACTGCATATTTTCTCTTTCTTTCTCGGAATTTCGATTTTATCAGAGTAAACTTTATCTACATTTTTGTAAACAAAAATCAGGGAACAAAATTAAACTAATTTTAAATTATTAATAAATTTAATTTGTAAAGTATCACAGGTATTGCTCAAAATGATCTCCACTATTTCTAATACAAGCACGATATCTTTTTCTTATTTCTGTGGTAGTTGTTCTAAAAATAAATTCTTTCTTAATTATGGTAAACACGGCAGTTTAACCTATGCTATAAAGAAACACAACTATTTGTTACGTTTTGCATAAAAAATATGATTCGATTCATTATTATTGTCAGTGTGCGCTGGTGGCACCCTTTTGTTACTTTATAAAAAATAAAAAAACACTAGATGTGCTGCGTGCCTGCAAATGGTATTTTTTTAAAGAGTATTAAATAGAGAAGTTTTTAAAACAATTTGGATTTGGCTGTTGCCCTTACTTTTTTTTTTATTGAACCTAAACTTGAAGTTCATAATTTTTATTTTTGCCTTTGACAAGATTTAACGATCTCCCGTTTTTTTGGTATTTGTTTTTTGCACCATATATTTTTTATTTTACATGGACAATGTATTAGTAATTACAGGGGGAAAAAATGGCGTTGATATATCAGTAAACAAGGAGTTATAAGGCATAAATGTTTGGTTTTGGCTATTTTTTTCAAAAAAATTCATTTAAAAAAAAACCGTAAGACTTTGTATATAGGTAAGAGACCTTAAATAGGTGCAAAATGAACCTCCCTACCCGACATAACGTTTCGGCCAACGATCTTCCGAACACCCTGTATATATATACACACATAATTTGATAATTTAATTTAACTAAGTGTTAAAAGTGCATGTTTGATGAGATATATATATATATATATATATATATATATATATATATATATATATATATATATATATATATATATATATATATTTTTTTTTTTTTTTTTTTTTTTTTTGTCTAAAAAATTCACTTTTTCACGATCATTACTCGGTGATTAAATGCTTTATATATTCATTCTTCATCTCTACGAGTCAGACATTAAGCCCATGAACATAACCTAAAAACCTTACTTCGATTTCATGTGCCGTTGATGTGTTAGAGATCCTTAAAAACGTTTTTATTTTTATTTAGCACATATCTCGAAAATCATCACTGTTACAAAACCTCATGTCTTACAAGAAATTAAAAAGTATTTAAATTTTCTTTAAAACGTTATATTTACTATAATCTATCGAGTAAAACCATTCGTGTCATAAAATGGAGAAAATTGAATATTTTCAGAATAGAAATTAAGAACCGCATATTTTTGGTCAAGTTCGCTCTTCCAACACTTATCCCTACTGTCTTGATAGAAACTAAAACAAACAAAAGTTGAAGAACGTTAAATTTTCTTTAAGAATATATATATAATTTCATAATTTAATTTAAGGTATTAAGTGTTAAAAAGGCTTGTTTGATGAGGTATAAAATTTATTATTTTTCCTGAAAAATTTCCGTTTTCACGATCTCTTATCTCGGTGATTAAATACTTTCTATAATTCTTCCACTCTACAAGTCAGACAGTAAGGAAAGCCACTGAACATAACCTATAAGCTACCAGCGTAAGTTTTAAGAAAATATCCCCAGAATAATTAGTCTTATAAAAAGTTAAGTTGTTTTCAAAGAAAAAAAATCTCTAGTCTTAAAAGGTTTTTAGAAATAATTATAGCACTCATCAAACGTGCTCTTTCAACACTGAATACCTGAAGGCAAATTATAAAAATTATACATATTCTTAAAGGAAACTTAAATGTTATACAACTTTCAAAAAGTTTTCTTTAAAATAGTTGGAAGAGGTGATGTGACGAAAAGCGTGAGGATTTTAAACTTTATCCTAAAAATATCCCATTTTCTACGTCTCGTATAACGAATAATTTACAGATACAAGTAAACAAATCATATTACAGAAAATTTAATAAAATATAATTTTGAAAATAATGTAAGATTTTTTTTATGACAAGACGTTTTTGAGATATTCGCCAAAAAATTTCGGAAAAAATAGACCTGAATTTTTATCTAGCAATGTTCAAAGAACCCCTACACGTTGTTGAAAAAACAAAAACAAAAAAAAAAACGAACAAGATTTAAATTTAGCTATAAAACTTAATTAGGTAACGATTGTCACAGTTACAAAAAATAAATAATTTGTAAAGATTTACAGGAATTTATTGAACTATTAATTTAAAATATTTTACATCACTCGGATTGGAAAATAGATACTTTCCATAACAGCTGACAGCAAGGAAAGTAGGCCTTTACACATCTCAAAATTTAGAGCAAGGTAAAACAACGAACATATGATTTTACACGTCTAGCCGGGAAAGTTTTCGCAGCTAGCAGTGTTTACTGTTACCAACACGAGGTTCGCTAGCGTTTCTTTTAGTTTAAAATTTAATTTTACATTGTTAGTGTGCGAAAATGGCCTTTAACATCCCTCAAAAATCAATTAAAGAAGCTGAAGGAATAACTGATTCGTTATTGCCCGGGAAATCTCGTAATAGATACGAAGAAGAATTTAATAAGTTTTGTGAGTGGTGCTATAGTGAAAGTGTTAACCCTAACCATGTTAATGATGAAGTGATGTTAGTATACCTATCAACTTTATCGAAAAAATTTAAAGCTTCTTCTTTATGGAGTAAATTTTCCATGTTAAAATCGTGTTTAAAAATAAAGAAAAATTTGGATTTTTGTTGACCTAAATAAAAAAACATCAACTGATGGGTTAAACATTACCAACAACCAAAACTGTCCAATTAATATTAACCTGACCCTATAAAAATGAAGTGTTTTTTATTAATATATAAAATTACTCCTTTTTATAAATGTATTTTGAATTATTACATTTCAGTTATTAAACGTAATTATATTAAATTAAACTTGTCTACGGTCATTTCTCTAAATCAGCTGTTACAAATAATCATTAAAATGGAAAACAATCATTTAGTGTAATAATATGAATTATTAAAATCTTAAAATGTAGATTCACGAGTTAAAAACTGCGTTAAGCGTTTTTGCCTCGTGATGAAAAGTATCGTACATTACTCGTACCGAAAGTGATTTTACGATGCTCGATCGAATTAACGGGCTCGGCTTCGCCTCGCCAGTCAAACACGGTCTCGCAACGTAAAATGCCACTTTCGGTACTAGTAATGTAATATACTATTATAATGATATTATATATAATGGAAACAACATAATCCCATAGATAGTTCGTAATAAATCTAAAAAAGGTTTCTGAAACACCTTTATCTTTTAGTGTGATAAATAAATTACCAGATTTTCATCAGGGTTATAAAAACAAGACATGGATGGCTATAGAACCCATTTATATAGTCATATCTTTTTTAATAGCTCTGTAAAAAAAAAAACTTCACAAAGGCTGTGCAAAAGGGGCTTCTGACTAGGGTTGGGCGATAATCGATAGTTAGCACTATTGATAAGCCGATACTATCGGTTAAGAACTATCGATTGCTATCGATAGTTTTTCGATAGTTGCTTCATTTTTTCCCATAGCTATTCAATAAATAAATTCAACTAATTTTATTAAATTCAATTATCTACTTACTATTTGAAATTTGTACTACCAGGTATGCAAGTT
This sequence comes from Euschistus heros, assembly GCA_003667255.2. Taxonomy (NCBI): domain Eukaryota; kingdom Metazoa; phylum Arthropoda; class Insecta; order Hemiptera; family Pentatomidae; genus Euschistus; species Euschistus heros. Next base: position 1,136,190 of record RCWM02000184.1, on the reverse strand, counting down.
TAAAATGTCGTTTTAATTCCAATAGAATGCGCTCTTAGCCTATTGAAGGATTTGCTTATCTCTAAATGCTATTTTGTTTGTTAGTCATTTGTTTACAAAAGTCAGTTGTTTTTAAGTCGTTTACGTGGACGTATCATACCTTTCTTTGGTGTTAAAAATGTCTAATTTTAAGCCAAATAAAGAGCATTTGCGGCATGTCATGATTTTCTTATTTAATCAAAAGAAAAAGGCATCTGAATGTCATCGAATTCTTGTTGAGACTTATGGCGATGTTGCTCCAACCGTCAGGACATGTGAACGTTGGTTTCAAAGTTTCAAACGTGGTGATTTTGATGTTACCGATCAAAAACGAGAAAATCAACTAAAAAAGTTTGAGGACTTCGAATTGCAATCTTTATTAGACGAAGACAATACCCAAACCCAACAAATGATGGCAGAACAGTTGAATGTCACTAGGCAAGCCATTTCCGATCGCCTGAGAGCTATGGGAAAGATTCAAAAGGTTGGAAAATGGGTTCCACATGAATTGGACGAACGACAGATGGAAAAACGAAAAACTGTGTGCGAAATGCTGCTTTTACGCCACGAAAGAAAGGGTTTTTTGCATCGAGTTGTAACTGGCGATGAAAAATGGATTTATTTTCAGAATCCCAAACGAAAAAAAATCATGGGTAACGCCAGGACAACCATCCACATCGAGTGCAAGACCGGATCGTTTTTGGAAGAAGACAATGCTGTGTGTGTGGTGGGATCAGAAGGGAGTAGTCTACTACGAGCTTCTCAAACCCGGCGAAACAGTCAATACCGAGCGCTACCGACAACAAATGATCAATTTGAGTCACGCATTGATCGAAAAACGCCCAGAATGGGCTCACAGGCACGCCAAAGTCATTCTTCAGCATGATAACGCTCCTGCACATTCAGCCAGATTGACTAAGGAAACGATTTCTTCGCTTGGTTGGGAACTCCTACCCCACCCGCCGTATTCACCTGACCTGGCGCCTTCTGATTATCACCTCTTCTCATCGATGGGACACTCATTGGCGGAGCAACACTTCAACAATTTCGAAAACGTACGAAAAACGGCTCGATGAATGGATTTCAAATAAAGATGAAGCATTCTTTTGGAATGGTATCCATATATTGCCCGAGAGATGGACAAAATGTGTAGAAAGCAAGGGTCAGTACTTTGAATAAAATATATTATACTTTTTTTTAAATTACTGTGTATATATTTTAAGAAATAAACGACATTTTAAACTTGCATACCTGGTAATATAATCGCATCATATGTAATACTCTTTATTGAGATGAGCGAACACAATGATCTTTAAGGTGTCATTTAAAGCTTGGCCTGTTTCTTTTGAAAATAGAACAACCAGAGTTATATGGAACTGATAATTTGTAATAATTGAATAAATCGATACGAACAACAAAGATCGATACGAACTAGAGGATTTAAAATTTACTTCAGAAACGTTTAAAAAAAAAAATTATTTAAAATAAATTTCTCCCTGACTATGAAAAACTATAAATCATGTAAATTTCTTTTTCTAATATACTGTTTTTACCAATTAATATGTTATAATTAAAAGGTTCTTAATATTGTCGGGGCAAACACATTTAGAGCACGGATTTGACCCAACTTGCTTCATAGGTCAAAATTTTAAAATTTTGGTTTTCGATAGATGTATAGGGAATGGCTAGGTCTACCTGGCGTGCGCAGGTAGTGAAGGTACTGCGCATTTTAAAATTAAGGTAAAATATTTGTGATAAAAAACATAATTTACCCAGCATGAAATAACACAAATTGTATTATATTATCAAAAATAAGACAACCTCAAAGATTTAAAAAAAAAAAAAAAAATAAGTTCATCGTAAATCTACGACTTCCTGTACTACAGTATCCTTTAATGATGTTCCACTAATCCCCTTTGAACAGATCGGCTACCTAGGACTCCACTTGGACAAACGTCTTACTTGGAATCCTCATACAAGACTAAAACGACAAGAAACTGCTCGTCGTTACAGACTACTTCAACATTTACTAGACAAACATTCAAAGCTCCCAATTAATTACATAAGACTAATATACACGACTGTGATTAGACCTATCTGGACGGAGTTGAGCTTTGGGGCTCCACTAAACCATCCAATTCATTTCGTATCCAATCCTTGCAATCCAAAATCCTTCGAAAAATCCTCAAAGCTCTTTACTTTGCCAGCAATCTTATCCATAAAGATCTTAATGGTCCATATGCTGCCAATTTAACCTAAACCAGAAAAGACCAATCCTTTCATAGTAAGCCCCATAACCACCCGAATCCCATAATTTCTCAACTTGCTTCTCACTCTATTCCCGATTATCCTCCGAGGCGTCTGAAAATAAGATGGCCTGGAGAACTTCTAGTGTGGAATTTTTATTGAAGTGCTACTGATCAGTAGTTCTTTTCAAGTCTTATACACTATAAGGTCTCTAGGCCATCTTCTTTCCAGACGCCTCGGAGGATTATCGGGAATGGAGTGGGAATCAAATTGAGAGACTAGTGGATTGGAGTGGTTATGGAGCTTACTATGAAAGAATACGTATCTGGTTTGGGCTAAATCAGCAACAAATGGAATATTAAGATCTTTATGGATAAGTTTATTGCTCACATAGTTAGAAGCATTGAGGATTTTTCGAAGGATTTTGGATTGTAAGGATTGGATACGAGATGAATTGGATGGTTTAGTGGAGCAGCAAAGCTCAACTCCGTACGTCCAGATAGCTCTTATCATAGTCATGTAAATTAGTCTTTTGTAATTTATTGGCTTAGAACGTTAGTCAAGTAAATGTTGAAGTAGTTTTTAACGACGAGCAGTTTCTTGTCGTTTTAGTCTTGTATGTGGATTCCAAGTAAGACCTTTGTCCAAGTGGAGTCCTAGGTAGCGGATCTGTTCAACAGGGATTACTGGAACATCGTTAAAGGATACTGTAGGACAGGAAGTCGTAGGTTTACGGCGAAGGGTACAGGTTATTTGGTGAGATTTATTTTTATTCTCCAATTTCGACACCATTTTTGAATGATAGTAATATGAGATTGTAGTGATTGGGATGCAATGAAAGGATTATTATTTACTGATTAAACACAAGTGTCATCGGCGTCAATAAATTGTTAAAAATAAAAATAAAATTTTCAGTATGGGTTAAAATATTTTTTAAAAAATATCTTTAGGGTGGTCTGTTTCCGTGCCCCGCCACTCAAATGGCCTGCGATTGATATATTAAGCTTATTATTGATATAAGAGTATCGTGTTATTTCATGCTGGGTGAATTATGTTTTTTATCACAAATAGTTTACATTACTTTTACCTCTCCCACCTGCGCACGCCAGGTAGACTAGACATTCCCTATACAACTATCGAAAACGAAACTTTTGAGCTATAAACCAAGTTGGGTCAAATCCTTGCTCTAAATATGTTCACCAGCACTAAATCTATTTCATAAGTTAATAATTAAATTTATTTAACAATTAATGATTATTAGAAATAAACAGAATGTACTTTAATTAGTTTATATCGTTGACGTGATATTTGGAATTCAATGGTACAAAAAATAGGTATCGTGTTTATGGACTATTTACATAAAATAATTACTTACATGCAATTTCAAATAAACAAGTATGTTAATTGCTAAATAGCAGTTTCCTTTTTGTGTTACCTATATATTATACCTATATATTATATTTAAATTAAGAATTGACATTTCTATCATTATGACACAGAACCAAAACTGTGATTATAATAGTTTACGTAAATTCTTTATTCAGTAATATAGAAGTTATCAAATTTATTTCTTGTTAATACCAGGTATGCAAGTTTAAAATGTCGTTTATTTCTTAAAATATATACACAGTAATTTAAAAAAAAGTATAATATATTTTATTCAAAGTACTGACCCTCGCTTTCTACACATTTTGCCCATCTCTCGGGCAATATATGGATACCATTCCAAAAGAATGCTTCATCTTTATTTGAAATCCATTCATCGAGCCATTTTCGTACGTTTTCGAAATTGTTGAAGTGTTGCTCCGCCAATGAGTGTCCCATCGATGAGAAGAGGTGATAATCAGAAGGCGCCAGGTCAGGTGAATACGGCGGGTGGGGTAGGAGTTCCCAACCAAGCGAAGAAATCGTTTCCTTAGTCAATCTGGCTGAATGTGCAGGAGCGTTATCGTGCTGAAGAATGACTTTGGCGTGCCTGTGAGCCCATTCTGGGCGTTTTTCGATCAATGCGTGACTCAAATTGATCATTTGTTGTCGGTAGCGCTCGGTATTGACTGTTTCGCCGGGTTTGAGAAGCTCGTAGTAGACTACTCCCTTCTGATCCCACCACACACACAGCATTGTCTTCTTCCCAAAACGATCCGGTCTTGCACTCGATGTGGATGGTTGTCCTGGCGTTACCCATGATTTTTTTCGTTTGGGATTCTGAAAATAAATCCATTTTTCATCGCCAGTTACAACTCGATGCAAAAAACCCTTTCTTTCGTGGCGTAAAAGCAGCATTTCGCACACAGTTTTTTTTTTTTTTCCATCTGTCGTTCGTCCAATTCATGTGGAACCCATTTTCCAACCTTTTGAATCTTTCCCATAGCTCTCAGGCGATCGGAAATGGCTTGCTTAGTGACATTCAACTGTTCTGCCATCATTTGTTGGGTTTGGGTATTGTCTTCGTCTAATAAAGATTGCAATTCGAAGTCCTCAAACTTTTTTGGTCGATTTTCTCGTTTTTGATCAGTAATATCAAAATCACCACGTTTGAAACTTTGAAACCAACGTTCACATGTCCTGACGGTTGGAGCAACATCGCCATAAGTCTCAACAAGAATTCGATGACATTCAGATGTCTTTTTCTTTTGATTAAATAAGAAAATCATGACATGCCGCAAATGCTCTTTATTTGGCTTAAAATTAGACATTTTTAACACCAAAGAAAGGTATGATACGTCCACGTAAACGACTTAAAAACAACTGACTTTTGTAAACAAATGACTAACAAACAAAATAGCGTTTAGAGATAAGCAAATCCTTCAATAGGCTAAGAGCGCATTCTATTGGAATTAAAACGACATTTTAAACTTGCATACCTGGTAATTAAACATTTAAACATAAAATTTGAAAGAAAAAAAAATCAAAATCGTAAGACAATATATAATACATTTAAAGTTCGAAATCGAACATTAGATTATAGTCCAGTCAATAAACACATTGTAGAGTGCATGAAATATGCGATAATTTTTCACTTCACAGCTTCGTTAGGAATAGTTAGAAGGTAAACATACTAAAAGTCCCCGCCCCTAGGGGGTGAGCTAACTGTAGTGGAGAGGGGAGAAGTTCAATTTTTTTGGGTTTTTCGATAATAACTCGAAAACGGCTGACTCTAGAAAAATATGTTTTAAATAAACATAAAAACTAATTAAATTTACTATAAAATTGATAATATATTAATTTATCGTAGTTCTAACCGTTTACGAGATATTCGCTATTGAAAATCGGTGATTTTCGGAAAAAAACTAATGTCACCTCACTTTTTGTCAAACTTTTGTTTATAGTAACTTCCACAACCGTTTCTCAGAAAAAAACGTCAGAATCAAAATTGTAGAACATTAAATTTACTTTAATTTCATATATACGTTTCTGGTATTAGAAGCAACTGTTTAACAAAAAGTGAGGTAAAAATTTTTTTAATTTCTTAAATTATCGATTTTCAATAACGTATATCTCGAAAACCGTTGGAATATCGACGAATATGTATATAATTAATTTTATAGGAAATTTAATGAGCTTTAATTTTGATCTGTAGCATATTTTTCTAGAGTCCACCGTTTTTGAGATATTATTGAAAAACAAAATTGGGACGTTCTCCCCTCCCCCATCCTTAGCTCACCCTCCAGGGGCGGGGACTTTTAGTATGTTTACCTTCTAACTACTCTAAACAAAGCTGTGAAGTCAAAAACTATCGCATATTTCATGCACTCCACACCCTCATTTCAGCACTCATTGACTTGACTATTAATATAATTAATATTATATTAAATTAGTATAAACAGTGAAAATATAAATGAAAAGTATTTTTTTTAAATTATTTCACTTACAGTTTTTCCTTTGTAATCTATTTCCCTCACTTTAGGTGTGAAGGAAACAAACTTACGTGTGAGGGAAATAGAATTTTGAAAAAAAAAAAAAAAAAAAAAAAAAAAAAAAAAATGAACTCTGTACTACAAGGGAAACATATAATACGTTAATACAAAGAAAACAAAAATCAAAGTTACCTTCTTTGAAAAATCACCATGTGAGGGAAATAGAATTATGAATGGCACGATTCGAACACTTGATTCGACACAAACTTGGGACAACTAACAAAGGAAATTTTTCAAGTTAGGTTACCCTCAGTTTGGCTGGAAGCTTCTGCAATGTTGTCAGCCTGAAATATAATGGAAAGAATCTTGGTTATGTTTTGGCGGGCTTATTAAAAAAATATCCCTATGAGACACGGACAGGTTAGTTCCTCGCAGCTACTTGTCACAGTTGGATTGCAAGAAATTTCATGTAGAAACTACCATCGCTTCTGGACACAAATTCGTATGTAATGGCAGAATGACCCATATAGTACAATTCAGATACAAGCCATAGTGGTTTTTAACTCAATGTCCACTACTTTAAACATGCTTACTAAAAATTGAATTTAAAGATGTTTTACTTTTTTATTCATTTATTGAAATTTAAAACTGTACAAAATATATACATCTAGTGAATGGAGTGATTATGATTACAATAACGTGTCAAAACTAGAAAAGAAGTTTAAAAAATAAAATGAATAAGTTATATATAGATTAGTCTTCCAGAATTTGCCCCACAAATGTGATTTTTGTAAAGTTATTTTTTTTTTTCCGATGAGGAAAAGTAAGTTGGAAGTTTTCGATCATGGAAAAGTAAATACATAAATAAAAATCTGGAATTTTACGAGCGGTATAGGAAGGACTATATATCTTCCACCTCGAGTAAGAAGCATTTCGAAAAGAGATTATCGTATGGATAAGAGGCCCCCCTTCCAATAAATCCCTGTTCTGGGTGCCCCCCTACTAATATAATTTACGATCAATCCGACACAGGATTATCTCCGCTTTTCAAATTATTTCCGTTTCCGAACTTATTTAAAAAGCGGTTTAGTTCACTCAATAAAGTTTTCCTTATAAATTTCCATTCAATATAAAAAAAAAAAAAAAAAATTTAAATTAGGTAATGTCTCAAATAGCACTCCTAAATACCTGTAATTTAAAAAAAAATTCTCCTCTAGTCCAGTAAAAAAACACATTGTAGAGTGCATGTAATATTCGATTATTTTTTACCTCAGGGCTTCGTCAGGAGTAGATAAAAGGTAAACATACTAAAAGTCCCTGCCCCTGTGGGGTGACCTATCTGTAGGGGGTAGGTCTAATTTTTGGGTTTTTCGATTATATCTCGGAAACGGTGGACTCTAGAAAAATATATTTCAAATAAAAATTAAAGCTAATTAAATTTTCTATAAAATTATTTATATACATATTTGTCAAACTTCCAACCGTATTCGAGATATACGTCATTGAAAATCGATAATTTTCGCAAAAACAAAAAAAAAATTGATATTACTTTTTGTCAAACATTTGATTCTAGTGCCTTCCACGACCGATTCTTTGAAAAAATGTCGGGATAAAAGTTGTAAAGCATTAAATTTACTTTAATTTCATATTTACCTTTCTAGAACTTGAAACAAATAATTGACAAAAATGGAGGTAAACATTTTTTTTTGTTTTTCTAAAATTATCGAGTTTTAATAACGTTTATCTTGAAAACCATAGAAAGTTCGACAAATATGTATATGAACAATTTTATAGGAAATTTAATTAGCTTTAATTTGTATTTGAAACATATTTTTCTAGAGTCGATTGTTGCCGAGATTTAATCGATAGAACCTAAAAAATGGAAACTCTCCTCCCACCCATTAGCATGCACTCTACAGCCCTAATTTCAGCACTCATTGACTGCACTATATTCAAACCTAAATGAAAAATGATTCATGACAAGCTAAGATTTTCAAGATTATTTCCATTTTAGATATTGAAAAAAAAATTGAAAAGTTCCTAGATTTTACATGTTAGCTTCCATCCAAAATGGCGGACCAAATATGTAATCAAATTAGTAATATATAAACTTAGTTTTATTAATCTTTGATATCACGACCATTTTATTAAAAATAAAATAAGTTAATTAGGATTGAGAAAATATTTTCCTCTTCTTCTGTTAAACATTCATAATCATTTCTAAAAACATACAAACACTGCGATGTTGCGAACTAATCTTCTAGATTTCAGTTTTTTATGAATTAATTTCATACCGAGTCATAAATTTACTCGAATATAAGTAACAACATCGATGTATTCGTTTGGTTTCGAAATGAATAAACTGATACACATATACTCATATTATATTGATCACCCGGTGGAACTACTAAAATCCCCACTAAAATTTAATTTTTTACAGTTTCATTTTATTTCCTCCAAGGGTTGAGCGATTTGAGAAAAATATTTTTATAGTCATCTGCTTCTAGTCTGTTACAAATTGAGTTTCCGACAGTTTATACCCGCCATTTTGAAAATGTCTTCCTATTGTTAGGTTATGCTAAATCAAGTTTACAAATATGAAAATACACAATTTTTTATATGTTTTGAAAGTAACAAAATCAAATCAAATTATTACACAGTTGAAAATTAACATTTTTTGACTCGATACGAATAAGACTTACGGACACAACATTTTAAACTACTTCGAGAGAGGAAGAACAATCTTAGACTGGAGTCGATTTTCGAACTGACTCTTTTGTTACCACATTAACATAATATATGTTGTTTGGGCATATTGAAATGGTAAGAAAGTATTCGAACAAAATGAGGGACATTACGGCAGCATGAGTAGTTAAGAGTACATTGCATCGTGCCCGCCGGCTCTGTATGTAGAGACCACAACCCAAGTCGACAACACTACACTATTATATATTCAACTGCACAAAATCCGCAATGTTGCAACAATGTCATTTCCTTAGCGTGTTCCATTTTGGTACCAATGTTATTTGTTTGTCTTTCTTATTACTTGTTCTATTTTAAAGTAAATTGGCAGCATGTTTTATATATATATATAACCATTATTGAGCAGCTGTTTAGAAATCTCGCATGAGTTTAGATTTGATTAAACTTCCAAAAGAGTAAAAGCACCTTTTTATTAATTATATATTTTTTTTTATTTTTTGTTTTTTGCTTCAAATGTTTTTCTCTTTTCTTAAAAAAAAAAAAAATAGAAAATTAAATCATGTTTTATTTTTTCATCTCAACGGCAGTGGACAGATTTGACAGCAACTGGTAGGATAATGGTGCCTAAACCTCAAGACTTTTGAATTTTTAATTTTTTGTACTTTAATTTTCCCTATTCACCTCACTGCGTCTTTATAAAAATATTTTAAAAAAAAAGTATCAATATCAGATTAACAACACCAGATTATAATCAAATGGATCTAATTAAAGTAATCATGAGAAAATAATCCATATATTTTTAATAATATAATAAAATGGGAGGATTTATCACAAAACAGTATGGGAAGCGGTAACCATGGAAACGAAGCTAGAGTGACTGACGAAAGCGTTACCATAGTAACGGAAGGTTCCAGTGAGAGATGAGGAGATTATTATGTGTGTTTGTTTTTTTATTGTTACAGTAAATAAAGTTTATAATAAGAGGAACAATGAATAGTTTAAATAAATATTTTATCTAATGTGTTCATATTATTCAGTGTTTGGGAATTATATTTGAATAAAAATGAAGTTTTACGAAAGTGAAGAGATGGGGTCCATAATTATAACCTCTAATGGTATGTTATTTTTCTTTTAATACAAACATTATTTTGACTAGTTTGAAATCGAAAACAACGATTAAATCAATGCTTATTATAAACCTAAAAATCAGGCATCTTTGGGATTAAAAATTAATAATTAATCTACTACTTTCGAAAGAAAAAAAACTATAAGATATCAATTTATATGTTATTACACCGTTAGATTATAAACTAAAAATGTTTCAAGTAGTATTTAATATTTATAGGAACATCTGATGAAAGAAATAACTAAGTTTCAATTAGTAATTAATTATTTCAACGCGAAAAATTGGAATGTTTTCACTATAAAAAGAACTTATATTTCTGAAAGTTTCATTATGAACTATAAAATTGAATAGGGAACACTATAAAAATCATGATTTTTTTTTTTTAAACCGCAAGCATTTGTCAAAATTTTAACTTTTAAGAGTTTTAACAAATGATTTATAACAATTCTAATATATCTTAGAAGTGATTTAATTATAAAAATCATTGGATTAAATGTTCAAATTAATTTAATTGGTTGTATTTTCAGCATTTTTTGTTTATGATTTGCTGTAAAACTGGTTGATCAGAGGAAAGGTTATTCTTTGGAAGGATACGTTTTTAAATTAAATAAATAGTAATCTCATAACGGTTTTAATATTTATTACAAAATTTTTTTAGTACTATAGAAATACAATGAAGTATTTTTTTTATTTTATTTTTTTAGTTTAGAAGATGCCTGAAATTCCGAAGAAAAAAAGTTTTATTGGTTCATAATAAAATTAAACTTATGACTGAAATAGATTATTTCATTATAAAAAACATATTCTTTTCTTTCTTTGCTTCCGAAATAATCTAGTAAAGTAAAACAACATGTAGCATAAAATATATATATATATATATTGATTTTATGTTATAAATATCAACTTCGTTACATAACATTACTTAACATTCCAGAGATATTTATTGTGTATAATATAGGTATTGTACCTATATATTATTGTTTTCAAGATTTATAACTTTTAATTATGGTACATTCAAATCATGAAGACTGTAATTATAAAAGTTTCAATAACTTGGGTTCCAAGTAGTTTTTAAAAGTAGCTCAAGATAGCACTGGATCTAAAAAAAATTAGCAACTGCGCATCCATTGCGTGCAGACCTAATAGTGTTTTAAAATTTATTCTTAAAATAATACATTCATTAAAACCGAATAACTGTTATTTATATCATAAAAGTTATTTTGAGATTAAATGGGTAGTTTTTTGTTGTTTGGTAATACGACTTTAGGGAGAAAAAATTTTTTTTAGGACAGTATAAAACCTAAAGTAACCGGTTATTTAAAAATAACTGTTTTGGTACAATATTAAAGGATAGTTCCAAAATACTCCAATGGGGTTGGCTTTCTTCTTTGACCATGTCAGTTCTTAGTGGAACCGGTTTTAAATAAATAACGTTATGATTTTTGTAAAATAAACAATAATATGAAAAAGCTTATATTTTTCGTATTATCAATCATCAGAAACATAATTTACACTTGACTTACTTCAATTTGTTGTCAAAAATTATATCAATGTTGATGTAAACGATTTTTTATAATTTTAATCAATATATTGTAGGATAATGGTACCTATTCCATATCTGAGTACAATTTGTAAAAATACTTTCGTTATATTCTTTGACAAACCTGAGAACTTTACGGTACACAGTAAGGCTCTACCTGCACATGTTCCTCTAAAATTTAGGAACGTCTAGTTTTTCCAACAATGTTAATACTTTCAAAAAAAAATCTTTCAAACTTCATTGAAAATTGGATAAGAAAAAAAATGTTATTGCAGACTTAAGGATTTCGTTCATGAAAAGAAAGCTAGCTACCTCAAACCACTGCTCTAACAAATTGGTGAAACCCGCATCGTTCTTCCAATTCGATTCTGATGTTTCACTTCGAGTTTTACATTTATCAATAGTTCTCTTTTTTATAACCTTTTCATACCTTACCTGCCCATTTCTGTCATATCTTCCGTTTCCATAGTTTTAACGTGCTTTGTATTGTTTAGTGTTTTATATATTTATATTTTCTTATCTTGTCTTCCCAAATTTAAGAGAAGTAGAACGGAAGTTTCATTTCATTCATTTAGTGTTTTATATGTTGATTTCCTCTTCTTTAATGTGAAAAAATGTTAGGAAACAATACAATTTCTTTTGTATTCAAATTATTAATGGCAACACTGATTGTAAGAGTGTATATGACGTATATGACGCCATGTTAGCTTGTGATTTATAAGTGACGCTTTCCCGTGTAAGCATATGCTTAGGTTATTCCGCTCTTTTGTTAGTTCAATAAAGTTTAATTAGAACTGAACAAGTTCGCAACATTTCTTTCAACATGGATTTAGTGTTTTGTATTTTTTATAATTTGTTATTTCCGCTTCCTTTATGTGAAAAATTTTCATTTTACGTAGTGTGAGTGGATTCTTTGTCATATATATTACTTATTAGGCATAGGATAGACTCGCCTTAGCATTACGATTTCTGGCCACTAATGATATTGTTATTAGTTAGTAGTATTTTTTTTTTTTTTTTTTTTTTTTTTTTTTTATTTCAAAGCAAACACTCAGCGAATTCTTTCCTTGTTATTTTTAAGGCCGTTATATAAGTTTTACACACTACTTCCACGGCCCAAATGGCGTCCACAAACGAACTGCGCTCCACTTTGAACCATCGGAGCGCTGAAACGTATCCACTTATAACACGCTGAAGGTTCGCCAACACGGTGGACATCCCACTTAAGTGAAGCTTCGAAATCGATCTGCGAGTGTTATTAGGGTTTGACGAATTTGTTGGAGCGGTGGATCGCCAAAAACCGCATTGTAAAGCCTTAGCATTCTATCACCGTTTTTTGTTTTATTTATTTTTTTTTGCTAATTAGGGCTACCTAATACCTCGCAGTATGTTTTGCTGATTTTTTTTCTTGAATCGCAACATGGAATTACGGAGTCTTTGGCAGATCTTATTAAAAGATCTGCGCCCGAAAAATAGATCGATCGTAGATAAGACATTCTTGTAACGAATGGGAATAAATTTAATATAATCAGTAATTAGAATAGTAGTTATCATGGAAGCATTGGCACATTCACCCCTTACATATATATCAACAGATATTAGCCATGTATAATTCAAAACCAAAATAAAGGGAGCTGCGATATGGATAGCATGATTTCCATATAGAGAAGAGAGAGCGGGCTATTATTGACAGAGAGATCTTTATTTATGTTTGCTTCCAGCTCGGACCTAATTCCTCCTCTCCCCCCTCGGCCTTCTAAATAACCTAATTCTTAGCTCCTCCTCCACACGGCCTTCTAAATAACTTAATTTGACCGCTTCTATTACCTCACGTATCCTCAGAGCAAACAACCCCAAGGCTTAGCAATCTCTCTCCCGCTTCATTAACTTCCCCTAGGGTGTATTTTCGAAAATTCTCTCTCTCTCCCTCTCTCTCTCTCTCTCTCTCTCTCTCTCTCTCTCTCTCTCTCTCTCTCTCTCTCTCTCTCTCTCTCTCCCTCCCTCCCTCCCTCCCTCTCTCTCTCTCTCTCTCTCTCTCTCTCTCCTCCCTCTCTCTCTCTCCCCTCCTCCTCCTCTACTCTCTCCCCCTCCCCTCGCTCCCCCCTCCCTACCCCTTCCGGGCCCCCTCTCGCTCCCTATCCCTCCCTCCCTACCCTATCCCTCCCGTCCCTCCTCCCTCCCTCCCTCTCTCCTCTCTCTCTCCCTCTCTCCCTCCCTCTCTCTCTCTCCTCCCTCTCTCCCTCCCTCCCTCCCTCCCCCCCCCCTCCCTCTCTCTCTCTCTCCCTCTCTCTCTCTCTCTCTCTCTCTCTCTCTCTCTCTCTCTCTCTCTCTCTCTCTCTCTCTCTCTCTCTCTCTCTCTCTCTCTCTCTCTCTCTCTCTCTCTCTCTCTCTCTCTCTCTCTCTCTCTCTCTCTCTCTCTCTCTCTCTCTCTCTCTCTCTCTCTCTCATCATCCATCATAATGTCTCATCAAAAAGTCAAGACGTCATCATAATGTCTCATCAAAAAGTCAAGACGTACTGCCTTAACTACCTCCTTACATCTCCAGACGCTGTCTAACTCCATTCTCTACCTAGGCGTTCACCTTGATCGACACCTTACTTTCTCTACCCATGTGAGAAGTAGGATTAAGCTGGCTCGGCAGAAGACGTACCGCCTTAACTACCTCCTTACCAGGTATGCAAGTTTAAAATGTCGTTTATTTCTTAAAATATATACACAGTAATTTAAAAAAAAGTATAATATATTTTATTCAAAGTACTGACCCTCGCTTTCTACACATTTTGTCCATCTCTCGGGCAATATATGGATACCATTCCAAAAGAATGCTTCATCTTTATTTGAAATCCATTCATCGAGCCATTTTCGTACGTTTTCGAAATTGTTGAAGTGTTGCTCCGCCAATGAGTGTCCCATCGATGAGAAGAGGTGATAATCAGAAGGCGCCAGGTCAGGTGAATACGGCGGGGGGGTAGGAGTTCCCAACCAAGCGAAGAAATCGTTTCCTTAGTCAATCTGGCTGAATGTGCAGGAGCGTTATCATGCTGAAGAATGACTTTGGCGTGCCTGTGAGCCCATTCTGGGCGTTTTTCGATCAATGCGTGACTCAAATTGATCATTTGTTGTCGGTAGCGCTCGGTATTGACTGTTTCGCCGGGTTTGAGAAGCTCGTAGTAGACTACTCCCTTCTGATCCCACCACACACACAGCATTGTCTTCTTCCCAAAACGATCCGGTCTTGCACTCGATGTGGATGGTTGTCCTGGCGTTACCCATGATTTTTTCGTTTGGGATTCTGAAAATAAATCCATTTTTCATCGCTAGTTACAACTCGATGCAAAAAACCCTTTCTTTCGTGGCGTAAAAGCAGCATTTCGCACACAGTTTTTCGTTTTTCCATCTGTCGTTCGTTCAATTCATGTGGAACCCATTTTCCAACCTTTTGAATCTTTCCCATAGCTCTCAGGCGATCGGAAATGGCTTGCCTAGTGACATTCAACTGTTCTGCCATCATTTGTTGGGTTTGGGTATTGTCTTCGTCTAATAAAGATTGCAATTCGAAGTCCTCAAACTTTTTTGGTCGATTTTCTCGTTTTTGATCAGTACCATCAAAATCACCACGTTTGAAACTTTGAAACCAACGTTCACATGTCCTGACGGTTGGAGCAACATCGCCATAAGTCTCAACAAGAATTCGATGACATTCAGATGCCTTTTTCTTTTGATTAAATAAGAAAATCATGACATGCCGCAAATGCTCTTTATTTGGCTTAAAATTAGACATTTTTAACACCAAAGAAAGGTATGATATGTCCACGTAAACGACTTAAAAACAACTGACTTTTGTAAACAAATGACTAACAAACAAAATAGCGTTTAGAGATAAGCAAATCCTTCAATAGGCTAAGAGCGCATTCTATTGGAATTAAAACGACATTTTAAACTTGCATACCTGGTACATCTCCTCAACTGTCTCTTTGACTTAAAATTCAGCTATACAAAGCCATCATCCGCCCCACCCTACTTCACGGCCCCTCACTTCTTCAGTACATGTATACAACAACACTGAAAGCACTTCAGAGCTTTCAGAACTCAGTCCTCCGACGAATAGTCCGCGGAACAAGCCTCGAGAGGGCCAGAAACACCGTCATAACTGAAAATTTACAACTACCATCATTCATTGGTCGACGGCACATAAAATTCTTCGACGGCCTAAATTACTGTGCCAACCCTCTCTTCAGGGACATAGCCCCACCTCCCAGGCCTGGTAGGTGACTTTTTAGACTGACCCATTTTCACACCATCGCCAGCAGAGTGATTCCTCCTCACTCGATCAAGGCAACAGGAAGACAACAGTCATCTGAAACGCCAGGATCTACGATAGCAACACATCTTAAAATGCTGAGAAGGAAACATAAGATCATTCGATTCCAATTATTATTATTTGTTTGTTTTTTTATATTAATAAAAGGAGGATAAGAAAAAATATAAAAAATCAAAAAAAAAAAAAATAAGTAATTATTGGGTTGGAACAAAAATAAAAATAAATTATTATAATTTTGCGTAGTTTATAATCTTGAGCAGTCAACCCTCTCTCGTAATGTTCCATGTAGTTTGGTGAGATTTTTCTTCTACCAAAGACCTCAGATGATCCTGATCAATAACAGAAGGTGACATTTCTTGTCTTCGAGATCAAAATCTTCAAGACGAAATTTTTGAAACTGTCGCTGCACTCTACATTCACTGATGCTTTCTTCAACTCAAACAACATTGATTTGGTTTTCGCCGACCTTGGACCAAGTTTGAACTCGTAAAAATTAATTTGATGAAAAACTTTGACATGGTGTATTTCAGAGGTCCTCATCCATAGAAAATGTAACACAAACTAAGCCAATCATTGAGCAATAACATTAATAGCCATTGTTCATAATTCATTAACTAGACCAGAGGATTATCTTTGTTTACTTGGCAAGCACTTGTCCAAACATAATTTTATATATATATACATATATATCATTCGATTATCTAGTTTTCTGTATGATGAATAGAAAATATGACCTTATTCAGAAAATAAAATCTATTACAACTTCCTTTCATTAATAACAAAATGCCAGAAAAGTGTCAAAGCAGTTAGGTAAGATACCAAAATTAAGATGGATAGAAAGGAGAAACGAAAATATCTTAGGCTTAAAAGCTTCCAAGTGGAGAAACCTTAACAGACAGATAGTAAATGATCAACATGGTATGTAAGATAAAAAAACAAAACAAAAAAAAACTTTATTTTATTTTAATTTTTAATTTATACTATCGATAAAATTACTTTAAGATTTAATTATAAAATATGAGGAAAAACAAACAATATCATTTTTTTTTTTTCCTATTCCCTCATAAACTAAAAAAAAAATCAAAAGAAAAGATCTTTAACTCTATATATATGGGATAGCACAGTAATTGAAAAGATAATATTTGATTACCTTTATCTAGGAGGTGTAATGGAAGTAGAGCAAAGGCTATGGTTTTATGGAATAATGTCACCTTGTGAAGGCTCTTGAGATTCAAAATAGAGGTATAGAGGCCTCCATGTGTATGAGAAAGAACATTTAAAGTGATTAATAAATGAAGTAATAATACTTAGATAGCAAGAAATCGAAAGAAGAGTGATATACTCAGAGAGGAGAGGGAAAGTAAAAGGTGAAATTAGATATGCTATGTACAAATCACAGTTATATGCGTATATGAGTGGTATTGATTGGACCTTTCGTGGAATAATGGGTTGAAGGAGACTGGGAGGTTGTTGAAGAACTTCATGTGACATGGGAAATAAACCGTTGAAGAGTCTCCAATTGTAGTTTGTAATGGATGAATTCCCTGTTTCGTCATTCGAGTGATTTAGATCTTCATGGATATACTTTTCTGATATGATTGTAGTGTTTTGAGTGTTGTTGGGTAGAGGTAGTTTATGAGTGTGGTTTGTAGATGGCGAAGGAGGTTAAAATTGGAAATATGATGGGGAAAGGTAGATTTTAAATAGGAAAAGGATATGTTGGATTCACTAGAAGAGGAATAAAAAATGTGGAGAAGGTTGGATAGTTACGATTTTTGGTTCAATCAAAGTTTAACCATAAGCGCAATCTGAGGTAGAGCAGAAACAGGAAAACAATGAATTTGTTGATAAAGACCAGTTCTTTTGTACTGCATTCCTTCTTTTCTTATTTTAAAATAAAATAAAATTAATAATAATCATAATGGAAACAAAAAAAAAATAATAAAAAAATTGAGAGATGAGAAAAACAGGAAATATGATGAAAGAAATGATTCTTGGCAGGAAAGGAAGGTTTTTAAAATGGGTTTATAACAGTTGACGGTTTTAAAAATGGGATTGTAAAACAGAGGTAATTATTTCAAAAAGTAATCTCTATACACATAGTACATATAGTGTACAGTATAATAATAATAACCTTTATTTGTTCATAAAATATAATAAAATAAACAAAAAATTTCTATTTTTTTTTTTCGATATCTATTCAAATATGAGCAAAATCAACTTTTAGTTGAGGCTTTAAGTTTGATTATTCTTGCAACCAGACTAAATAATGAACCTGTCCTATCCATAATCCACTCTTTTCTTTCCATTCCTATTCTCTTCCAGGTTGCCCCTCCGCAGCTCTTCTTCACCTCCTTGTCCTATTCCATCGGTAGACATCCTCTCTTCCTTGAGTGCTCTCTTGGATACCAATCCATAAGCTGCCTGGTCCATTTTTTAGCATTCCTCCTGACGACATGTCCGGTCCAGGTCCACTTCCTTAAATGCACTTTTTCGAAAATATCTCGGAGGTCAGTCTTTGATCTAATCCACTTATTTCATTTTCGATCTCTTCTTGATATTCCGAGGAGATATCGCTCCATACCTCTGTCTGTTACTCTCAACTTATGGCTAGTCTTCTTGTCTATTATCCACGTTTTGCAACCATAGGTCATGGCAGGTAGTACGGTGCTCATCCAGAGTTTCCTCTTGATTTCTAGGCTCACAGAGGATCTATATATTTCCTTAAACTTGAAGAGTGAAGCGCCATCCTTGAGTACATCACCTGTTTATTTCTTCTACTTGCCCTTTAATGGAAATAAGATGCCCGAGGTATAAAAAAGTGTACAGTATAATATACAAGTATAAAGGTACAAATAATTACTATTATAAAAAAAAATAAATAAAAAAAAAAATGTGATGAGAGGGAGTGAGAAAAACAAGAAATGTGATATGAGAAGTGGTTATTGACAGGATTGGGAGGATTTTAAAATGGGTTTATAATTATTGATGGTTTTTAAAAATGGTATTGGCGGCAGCGGCATACATAAAACCCATATGTTGAACCCGCTGCCGCCAAAACCCTGTATGCCTCAAAAGGCTTGGTAGGGAGAAAAAAAAAAAAATAAGGTTTTTAAAAATGGGATTGTAAAACAGCTGTGGTATTAATATTATTTATTTATTATATTGGGATTATCATATAGGTTACCAACCTATTCTAACCATGGTGCGGTAATTAATTAAAAAACAAATCTCAAAAATTTCGAGACTCTTCAACTGAAGACTATGAAGTATCCTAGAACAAGGACTAACTAACAAGACTGATCAAGGTTTACTTACAAAAAATTTGTTAATGTTTTAAAAAAAAAAAAAAATTATTATTAATTAAAAAATAAGTAGAAATCAGCTGCTCTATAATATTTTTAAAACGTGAAAAAAAAGCATGATAATTAATTTTTTTTTTTTTTTCAAGCCCAATAATACAAAGAAAAACTATGAAACATGTAAAAAGTACAAATAATTTAAATCAAAAGTAAGAGGACTAAGCACCACTGACACGAACAAAAAAAAAAAAAAAAAAAAAAAAAATTATATTGATTTCTTTTAATCTCATTTACAGGTATAAATATTAAACAATTGTTTCCTTTATTTAAATAATGTACTATTAATATAAATCAAAAAACCTAAATATATTTGTTAGATGTATGTACAAATTTACTTGTTAAGGGCACAAGTAGGAATGCCTCGTAGAATATTTGTAACCTTTTTGTGTCTGACTGTATCTGTCTTGAAGCAGCTGGTGCAACACGGGTCCAAGTCAACATATTCCTACGCTCCATCAGCAAAATTGATGATTACAAAATGGTGAGTTGCGGTGACATCAAAAACATTCCGAGCCCTTATAATATTTTTTCATAACAAAATAAATCAGGGCTCGGATATTGTAAATAATGAGCTATATGTCTTTACTGTAAATATCAAATAAATTTGCACTGATGGCTCCATCAATTTTGACTTCGGCCAAAAAAAAAAAAAAAAAAAATATAATTAATAAAAAAAATAATATATTTTACTTTCACAATATTACTATTAAAAAAATAAAATAAAAATAATTTTAAAAATGCAGCCTATGTGCATGGTATGGTATAGCTTTCCTTTCACAAGACAACTTACTACACACTATAGAAAAATTTAAATCAACATACCAAATTTTAATTACACTTAGTTCAAACATATTTCGATTATATTAAATTTTTTTTTTCTTTCTTCAATACAAAGAAATAACCACAACTGCATGAATTTTTATTAGCGACTTCGACAAATTTATTTACAAAACTATTTACTTTTGGACAATTATAGGCTGGATTTTTAATAATTGTTTTTTTAAGGGTCTAAGTTAAAATTGAGAGTCTACTTTGGCTGTGTCAGTATCGTCATGTGTTTCTTTTCTATTGTGAAATATCATTTGCCGTTTGGTGTATGTTGGTAAAGTCAGAATCTTAACTCTTCTCCCGTGTGCTTCCTACCTTCTTATTCGGCAGGCACAGACAATATAAAATGTATAAAACATTTATTTTGATTTAATTCTTTTTTTTTTCTTAAAAAGCATGGAGTGGTCATTTCCTTTCCTTCACTGTTTATTTTTATTTACCACGTTTCACATTTGTTTCTGTCTTTCTTTAATTTTTTTTTCTTTCCTAAATTCACGCTCAATGAATCTACACCATTGAAATAGGCTCAAAATAATAATAATTCATTTGAAAAAAAAAATTAATTATATTTATCTAAAATAATTATAAAATCCAAAACAATAATATGACTATGTTCCAATCTTAGTAACAGCCGAGTGGAAAAACTGCAAACACAATGCAGTTTTATGATGCATCGACTTGTAAAATGGAATAAATCTACTATTTGTCATAAAAAAAAAGAAGTTTTTTCTGCTCTTTTGCTTGGTAAAATTGTTTTCATTCAATACGTTCTAACTGCCATTTATAATGTAAAGTGAAAATGTAGGTTTCTTAATTTTCCATATTATCTGAATGTTCCTATCAAGTAAACATATTAAACTATTATTAAATAATTATTATATTTTTTGAAATTATCATTTTTAATTTTTGTATATTAGAAATATAAGTATACATTTATATAAATATAAACAAATATGTATATTATATAACAGTTTTTGCTATATAACGAGTTAGACCAAACAATTAAAACAAACAACAGTCAGGACGAACTATTATTCTAGTTCTATTATCCACTTGTATTTTGACCAATATTATTAAAAATGAGTGAGTGATCTTTAATATATATATAGTTTTTTTTTTTTTTTTTAATCGATAGAAATAACTATTTACTGCTCAATAAGATAATTAAATAAATACTTAAAATAAGAGATTCTTTCCTATTTCCTTGTGATTTCACTCAAGAACAAAATATACACCACCTCATATATGAATGCAGACTACTCACTGACTACAGAACTATTCTACAGACAAAAACAGTACAGAAACTAGGACATTGGCCGGTGGATGGTCAATGTTTGATGAACAATTCATTTGAAAATTTACAAATATTTCTTAAAAATTTAATCATTAAAATAGGGGATATAAATATGAAATATCTCTAAACCTCTAAATATTCATAAACTTTTCTCTAAATAACTTTGTTGCTGTTTTTATTTAATTTTGAATTATTTATGTTATATAACTTCTTGTTCTTTGTTTTATTTTTCTTGTTTATTTTTATACCTTTCAACACATGTAAAATTTTAATCAAATCAAAAATAATATTTACAAGTACATTGTATACTTTGTACAAGTATAGTGTGTACAGCAAAGAAATAAAATCCCTTCCAACTGCTGTTACTGCTGGAAGGAAAACACTAAAAAAAAAAAATATATAAAGTTTTAAAATGTATTCGAATGAATACATAATTGCTTATATATTTATAATTCATAAATATATCATCTATGCAAGAAATATATAAATATATTGCCATCGTTTCATCAATTTTTTACTTAAATATACTTTCGCATCTCCAGTATTGATTTTATTCTGATTTAATGTTTCAAGTGTAAATAAAATATTTTATATTGAATTATTACAGAAAAATAATTTGAAGAGAAGCAGATTTTTCTTTTTTGCTAATTATCATCATCAAAATGAATATTCTTATTAATGAAGTAAAAATTAAAATAAATAGAAAATATCTTTTTTTGTAAATAAACAGCTGCTAATATAAATCATACACAGCTGATTATTCAAATAACCATTTAACAGCTGTTAGAATAAATAACCGTAAACAAAATTATAAAATATGAATTGTGAAAAACCATTGTACCATTAAAAAAATTAATTAATGAATTATTTTATTTATAAGCTGTATTTTTAAATCTTCACAGACAGCTATTAAAATAAATAACCACAAAATCATAAAATATCAAATTAAAAAAAAAATATTATACCATTAAACAAATAAATTAATAAATTATATTGTTTCTTAAGATATTGTAGCATTATTTTCAACAGGATTTGAAATCAATAATTATTTTTTCCAAAAAATCATATAATAATTAACATATTTGATTTTTAATTTAAAAATCATTCCTGATTTATAAATAAAAATTTCAATTCATCTTTAATGTTTATTGATTTGATTAAAAATTATGATCACTCACTGAGTGATACGGTATTGCATAAATAATAATTATTAAATTTCAATAAAAAAAAAAATTGATCAGAAAATAAAAATCATCTTTTACACACAAATTGGTCAATATGTTTGTATAAAAAATACTTAAAATACATCTTGGAGATAATTAAAAAAATTAAACTTTCTGATTTAGAAAGGAATTACTCAAACATTATTATTATTGTTAATTGTAAAAAAATTTTTCAAAAATAATAATCAGAATTTGATTTTTATCACTTATGATCAAAAATAAAAATCATTAAATGATTTTAAAAATTCCAGATAAAAATCTTGATCGGATTTGATTTTTATTTTTTTTTATTTTTTTTTTTTGATTATCGATTTCAAACCCTGATTTTCAAAGATCTATATATCTAAATAAATAAATACAAATTGAAAAACATACAGTCACTTTGATAGCATTTTAATTATTTTTAAATATTCTTAAATTAGTTTTAATATGATGACCTAGTGTGTAAACAATGTGATGAAATATAGTCTGAAGATGGGAAAGTATCCCGAAACATATTACATTGTGTGTAAATAATAAATGGAAATTTGAGGATTAATGCCAAAAAAGTGTATTTATAAATATATGCAGCATTTTTTGTTTTACTATTAATATTTTAAAGACCACATTGTATTGTTAAATAATATAAATTATTACTTAAATCATTTATTTAAACACAAAACGTTGTAATACATAAAATCAATTTCTACGCAGCTACTGACAATACTATGAAGCATTAATAAAATTTCCAAAACAGGTGATTAATCAGTTTATAACAGTCGCGGTAGAAATAGCAGTAGATTAAGGAACCCATGACCTAAATCTTTCCACTTGGCTTTACCTGCCAATTAATCTTACCGATGAATGGATGTCTGAGGTCGTTCCGATACCAATGCTACTTTCAAAGGCGTTATATTTATAACATTGTTTAACTATTTCTTGAGTAATCCGTGAATCATAAATCAATTTTTTTTTTTTTTTTCATATAATAAACTTTAAAACAAAATAAGTTCCAAATATAACTAAAATAATTTTAATTATAATTGAAGATGTTAGGTGGTACCAGTCACAAAACATTTTAGGCATTGTTTCAAAAATAACAAACCTATTTTATTTTATTAGCTAACATTTTGGCCAAATCATTTAAGTCCATCATCAGGGCTAAAACAAAGAATAGTCAAATAAAGATATAAAAAAGAGAGTAAAGGAAAAACTATATAAAACTAAATAAATAAATAAAATAAAACAAAAAAATAAATAAATTAAATGAAAAATAATAGAGTTAATAAACAATATAAATTTTTGTATATAAAGAGTTTATAATTATAAAGAGGTTAAAAAAGTAAAAGATGATGAAAAGTTTTAATTTTAAAAAAATAATAATGTTATAACAATAAAAAATAAGATGGAAAAACAAAAGAAAGAAAACTAAAGAAGTTAAATTAACATAAGTCACATTGTTTATTAACCCTATTACTTTTCATTTTATTATGTTTTTTGTGATATGTTATTTATTTATTTACATAATTTTGTTTCTTTTTTTTTTTTCCTTTCCTCTCTTTCTTTATTTCCTTATTCGACTATTTATTGTTTTAGCCTTGATGAAAGCCGTCAATGATTTGGTTGAAACGTTAGCAAATTAAATAAAATGTCTTTGTTAATTTTCAAACATCGCCTAAAAATTTTTCTGACTCATCCCACCCAACCTCTTTTTCAAAATTTTAATTACAGAATATAAATAATAACCGATGTACAAAAAAAAAAAAAAAAAAGAATTGAAAATATCTTTTTTTGTAAATAAACAGCTACTAATATAAATCATACATTATTCTGATTATTCAAATCACCATTTAACAGCTGTTAGAATAAATAACCATAAACAAAATTATAGAATATGAATTGTGAAAAACCATTGTACCATTAAAAAAATTAATTAATGAATTCTATTATTTATTTAGATATTGTTGCAAAAGTCATATTTAAAAAAAAAAAAAAGAAAATAAAATAAAAAATAAGAACCAGTCACTTTCATAGAATTTTAGTTCCATTATAATATTCAAAAAATAACATTAATTTTTTAATATTAATTTGAATAGATTTAATAATTGGTTTAAACACAAAACATTGTAATACATAAAATCAATTTTTATCGAGTTACTGACAGAAATTTAGTCCTCATTTTTTTTATTTGTAGCTCAAGAAATATAACTCACATCCATTATTAAAGCGTTAAATAAATGTACATTCTAAATACTAAATGCATAAAAATATCTTTTCCAATATAAATAAATAGTTGCTAATATAAATCATAAAAAAATGTATTTTTAAATCTCTACAGACGGCTATTTAAATAAATAACCACAAAATCATAAAATAAGCAGAAGGATATATAAAAGCATGATTTGTTTTAAAATTTGATTGATACAGAGCCAACTCATATGAATGTACATTACATATAAATTCAGCTGTTGAAAGTTCTAAGAACAATGTCAGGTTTGTATTCCTTAGCAGGAAATCATGCTGATTTTTTTTTACTGGGAAAAAAAAATGTGGATTATACTTGAATTTAACAATTCACCTGGAATTCCGTGGTAAAGATAATAAAAAAATGGGATTCATTTACTCATCATAAATCGTACACTCTCTACACATAAACATCAATTACACACTATCCTACAATACTCTGCAGAACAAAAGGCATGATTTTTATTATTAATCCATAAATAAAACAAATTTATTTTTACACCGCCTGTTGTTGAGCTTTGTCTCCTTTTTATTAGGGCATAACAAACATGTCAAAGGGCATAACTTGCTGTGTCGCTGTCAAAATTCACAAATTAGGGAAATACTTCAAATGAAACCTAAAGACAAATTTTTACAATTTCTTCACCATATTTTTGGGCAACAATGCAATTTTAACAGAAGTAAAAATGTAAGGTACATAATTTTTTTTTTAATCAAATATCACAAAAGGTTTTCACTTATAAAAATTAGATTTACACACACTGGCGTACCCAGAAGGGGGGTTATTGGGGATACAACTCCCCCCCCCCCCCAATTCTTAAAAGTTAAAAAATAGAAGTTAAATTTTTAAATTTTAACTTTTAAAGATTTTACTTTCATAAATTATAACTTTACAGTAACTCCATTAAACAAATTTTCAATTAAAATCATATGTAAATCTGTGATTGTATTGGATTTTTTTTTTTTTTTTTTTTTTTTTTTTTTTTACCAACAAAGTAGCAAGGTAACCCCTCCCCCCTGAGTCAGCTCTAGTTACGCTAATGATTACAGAAGTTGTCATCCAAACACTTAAAAGATTTTTATCAAATACATTTTTCATTGCAAAGTATCATATTACATTCTTAAAATTGAGCAAATATAAAATGAAAAATAGAATACCAAGAAATAAAAAGTAATAAAAATCAACAAAGAATGAAATGATCAGCTTGAAATAATTTGATAAAAAAAAACAACTAAAAATATTGTCCTATAATGTAAAACAGTAACCCACAGTATACATTATTTTCTACATGTATTTTGTTTCAAATGTTTTCCTAATTTGTGATTTTTTTAATTATTCAAAACAAAATCATTGACAAAGAAAATATTAAAATTATGTAAACAATAAATGTTTTAAAAATTTGTATTCCATAAAAAAATTTACTTGATAAAATCAATGAGTATCACACAAGAGAAAAACAGATCACAATTTTTATATTAAAATTCACCTGGAATTTTATGAAAAATGAACTAGAAAACCTGGAATTATGCTTGGTGGACACCCAGTACTTATTAACAACCATTATATATGTTTAACCTATTGATATTTCATGTGGACATATTTCTACCGCAATTTCTTGGTAAAAACAATGATAAGAAAAGAGTGAATATTGAAAAAAAAAACTTTTGAAATTTATTTTAATAAAAGTAGTAAAATAAAAAAACAAAGTAAAGTTGTTTCTAAGAACTGCCAAAAAGTCCAAAAAGGGTTATTTGATCCGTCAAGGTGTGTTTAGTGTTAAATTGCAAAACTTTATCAAATTAGAAATATTTTTAATTAATTATATTATTACAATATAAAATTCCAGTTTTATCGAAACATGCAATAAATATAAAAATTTATATTAGTTTGTGATGGCTGGGGCAAGAGCCTAGAAGGAGTCGTTAAACATGAATGGAGTTGGAACTCATTAACTGCGCTAGTTGACGTTGAGTTAGTGTTGTATGGAATACTTAATTAAGCACTTTAGCGTCAATAACTGCGCTCAACTGAGAAATGAGCTATGACCATCAAAGAATGAATATAAACCTGAAATAAACTTCCTTTAACGTCAAAAGTTGATGGAATAAGAAAAAACATTGTAATATTAACTTTTAATTATTATTAATAGTCGAATAAGTTTAACAGTTGCTTGCATAAATGGTATTTTAAAAAAAAGAAAAGTTGCACTCAATGGTAATGGAAATATTGAAAAAAGAAAAAATATATTAGGATGAGTGTTTTTTTTTTTTACATTTTTTCACATATGGGATCTTATTGAGAATGATGATTGATGCATAATGTCCTAGTTGATAATTTATCGCGAAGCTAAAAGCATATCACTTATATAATAATACACTAATTAAGGTCAGTAGTAGATGGATTAGTTTCATGTGGGTTGAAGCTAAATCCTACAAAATGCTCAACTTTTTCTTCCATTCCATTTGTGAAAACAGTTCTTAAAAGTGAAGGAAGTTATTTTTTCATATATTAGTTTGATAGTTTATACAGTATTTTCCTCTAGTTAAAACTTCATTATTTTGGGGTTTGCTTATTGCTCCTCAAAAACAACCGAATCATTAGCGTAAGCAAACAAGGCATAAATGGCAGAGATATTAGGTGTCTGTAAAACCAGCTGATAGGATCTTGTGTTTTGTTTCTTTTTTTTTTAGGGTGTTATCCAGCAATAATATAAATAGCCAAGAACTGAGACTAAATCCCTTGCCTGATCTCTTGTTTAGTTGTGAACTCTTCATATTATTGCATATCAAAAAAATGTCTTTGGTTTTTATAAAGATAATAATTTTATTAAAACATAGAATTAATGCTTAACCATATAATTTAATCAATTACTTTACAAAATAATTAAAATTCTGCATTAAAATTTGAGAAATACCTTTATTTTTTTTTTTCTTTTAGTATTCAGCATTACTAACTTAACTCTACATATTATTCAAACTCTCGCAAATAAATACACCAAAATATAAGCATGATATCTGAATCCCAAAATCCTTCTTCACCTTCCTTTAAAAGAGTATAGATCTGAAACGATATATGCAACAGTTGATTAGTGTCACCCCTCTCACTGTTTTTTTTTCACAAACAACCCTACACCTGATTGCTATGCTTTAAACCGAATGCGACGGTATAGTCCGCCGAAGGTTAAAAAAAAAAAAAATGCCTCTCGGTGAATCATACCCTCGCATGAACAAATACACATCAGCTTTTTATATAATTGAATTAAATGTCATGTGATAGAATTGAAGGAATACATTATAATTTTAAATTGCATCATACGATGGATCGAAACAAAAAAAGGAATGGTAAATCGGAATTGTTATAATGAAAGACAAGTGGCCGACTCAGGTAAGATGTAGATTAACTGTTTTCAACTGCATAAGTGAAATGTTATGTTTGTTGCATATTAAAATGCCTGTTCTGTACTGCATTATGTAGTTATATTTTTTAAAAATAATAAATGTTACAAAGCATCTTGAAAGTAGTTTGATGTATTGATTTTATTAATGTTCAAACACAATGTTTGCATTACAATTACACAGTTAAAATTTAAAAAAATTTCAGGATCGTTTATTCAAAGTCAAGGTTGGTTGCCAAAATGTCAAGTTTAAAATAAAAAACAGAAAAAATGAAATTCAACCTTTACTTTGAATGTTCTCATTCATAACTCCTCACATTATATTATAAATTTAGAAATAAATTTAGTAAATAAATTAGTTTTTTTTTTTTTTTTTTTTTCCTTATCCTCCATTTATTAATTTAAACAAACAACAAATAATAACAATTGGAATATATATATATATATAAAAAATTAGTATTATATTTATAAGTAGTTTAAATTATTAATTAACAAGATTAATTAAGAGAGAATAGACTAAATAATGTTTTTTAAAAATTATATCAGTTATAGAATGTATAGAATATTATAAATAATTTAAAAATATTATTTAGTCTATTTTCTTAAACTTGTTGATGATATCTATTTAATTAGGTATAGAAATATGTAAGTAAGAGACTTTTATTTTAACTGATGAAGTAAAAATGTTTGTTTGTGAAATGTTTTTATTAATTATTATATTGTTTTAACCAGTGATTCTTGATGAGGAACAAAAAAAAAAATATCACTTACTGAGGTAAATTAAGAATACTCATTTAAATTAATTTTTTTAATGCTCATAAATATATGAGTGGTGCAGCCCTTACTAAATCAATGCTTTCTCTAAAAGTCAATATAATTTTATAATGAAAATCATTAAAAATAATAAAAATCGTTTAAAAACCAATTAAAATTTTTGTTTAAATGACAAGATAAATATTTCCAATAGTCCTATTTTAAATTTGTATCCAATAAAACTTACCATTCATAAGGAAAACTTAAGAGTTTACCTTTAAATTTAGCTGACTACCCAATCTCCCTTTCTTAAAATTACTCCACAGTCCACTCTATGAACCGATAGCTTCAAGTAGTCCTTTCGCATTGCCTCCTTGTGTAAGTATTAATATGTTTGATTTATTTTTTTTAATTTTTTTTTTAATTAACATATATAATGTATGTATCAAAGTGCCGATGTTTTTTGAATTTCTGTAAGTTTTTAATAATGTTTAATCAACAATCGAATCTAGTCTTTAAAAAAAAAAATCCTATAAAGGAAATAATTCATCAATTCTTATTTTTAAATTAATTTTCTCTTTAATTTAATTTATATTTTTATCACCTAATTGTTGCTTTTTCATTATACTCACTGCTTAGCTGAGTATCACTACCTAGCTGTCATTTTTCTAATCTCTACATAATTACTATCATATATTAATTTTTATTTCCATTAATTTCTATTCTATATTAATTTTAATTTTCATTGTGGGGTCACCTGTGGTGTAGTGGTTAGCATAGCAACCTACTAAACCCAAGATCGCGGGTTCGCAGCCCGGCAGATGACCTTAGGATTTTTTAAAGGGAGTAAAAAATCCTTAGCTATGCCGTCCTTGGGAAGGGACATAAAATGGGGGCCCCGAGCCTGTGCGATGTCAGGTACTCGTTAAAGATCCCTATCCTAATTATACCTGGATAGGCAAAATTTAGGACTCCCACCGTAGCATCGTCCGATTAGCCATAGCAGCATAAAGTGACGTTAAACGAAATAAACATAATTTTCATTGTATCGTTTTTAACCTGAATTTATAGTATTTTTATTTAAATTTCACCATTTTCTGTATTTTTTTCCTTTATATTATTGTAATTTATTTTCTTATTTTTTATCTGACATTTCTTTTTTGGAGTCCTAATGATGGCCATCATTGTTATGGCCGAAACATCAACATAAAAACTAAGTTATTTAGTCTATTTTCTTTATTAGGTTATTTAACCAATAATCCTTTTATACTTGAATGAATGATCCCTCTTAAATTTAACACATCTATATTTATTTACAGTCAAATATTCAACTCTGTTTTTATATTTGTCTATTTTTTGAGCGCCACAATCCTCGATATGAGTCACGGTCTCCAACAGCAAGGAACACCAGTCGTCCTTATTTGCTGCTGCTGATCTCCAATTTCTTATCCTGCAGAGTAACTGCATCTTCAGCAATACCATCACATCATCGTAAACTAGACCAGTCCCTCTTTCTTCTTCCAATCTTGCCCTATGCCAATTTTACTTAGTACAGCTTATTAAGTAAGTTCGATGAAACTTTCTATGTTTACATCACTGGTCCCTTAATTCTTGGCTAGTGCATCTTATCAAAGTGTATAGAAGTGTAAGAAAATAATAATAGGATGCAGAATTCTAACTTCACTATATGTTTAAATGAAAATAGCCATACAAACGACCAAGACTCGGGAAACTAGTGCATCATGTTGAAAATATTCTAAAATTAAATTGTTATAAATCATGAGAAATAAAAAAAAAAGAATTTAAAATAAAACCAATCCAAATTTTTGTTTTAATGACCAGATAAATATATCCAACAGTCACATTTTAAATTTTTTTAAAATTTGCATAGAGAGAATACATCCAACTACCCGAAAAAAAAATGTTAGACGACCAAAACAGCCAAATACAAAGGATAAATAAGAAGAAAGAAAAGGATTAAAAGAAAAAAAAAAATTAATTGATAAGGATAACAATGGGAGAATATACTTCGACCTTCAAAAATCTTCAGATGCAGGCAAATTTTGAAATAGTCCGCTTTATTATCCTGTGAAAAATATTATTGGAAGGGAGAGTGTCTTGTTAAAAAAAAACATATTTAATCAATTTTCAAAAGGACAAAAAGTTAATTAGTCGGAAAGCATTGGCCGAGGATATCTTTCAGCTGCCAAAAAACCTTAGATCCTGGCATATCTGAAATCGCAGTGGCTTTGGCTTTCCTTTAAAGTTCTGTAGTATGTATAATAAAATACAAGGTTTAAAAAAAAAAAAATTTTACTTCTTAAAATATCACTAATAATATTTGTATACAATGACTGATAAATTACTGATTTAATGTCACTTTTAAGCTTAATATTAATCAATTTAATTTGTAATCCTATAAAATTGATCCAAGTTCCCTGAAACGTATGAGGGTAAAGATGCTCATAGCGTTAATAGGAGGGCGAGAACTAATCATTTAAGAGGGCTTATTGTCTTTAAATCAATCCAAGAGTAACCAATCGGAATATATTATTCCTCCATTGTGAACCTATTGGTTGTTCTATTGAATTCAAAGAGGTTTGACCACTGGATAAAGGAAACCTAATGAACCTTCATTCAGTTTGAGTGCAATAGATTGTATTATAACAGTAACATATTAATAAATAATGTATTATAAATTTATAATATTTATTTATTAATTTATTATAAAATATCTGTACAATTGTAAGAATAAAATGGCCTATTTGATCCCTAGCCATCTGAGTTCACTTGTTTCCATTAATATTATTTTTTTTTTTTCGGTGTTACGAAAGATATGGCTTGCCCCTTTTAACAGTTACTTTTCGGTAACCAGTTACTGTTTTACGGCACGCATTCTAGTGGTAGAAATTCAAAATTTCCCTCCTTTCAGCAGGAGATCCTCAGATTCTATTCTAGATCCAAATAGAAATATTTTCATAAATTATTCTTCAATGTTTAAAATTTTATTTTATTCAATAAATATGAAATCCTTGTTATAATATTAAATAAAAATGGTATTCTAAAATTAGAGAAAAAATAGCCAGAAATGAAATGAATAAAAGTGTTTAAATTTTAGTATGGTTAAATAAGCCATTAATATTATTAAGTCTTTAAATGAAACTAACAACAATTTATAATAAAATGACAATATTAAAAAGCCTGAGAAGCCATAAAAAATGGCAAGGTATGGGAATGATTTAGTTAAAAACTGATAACGTTATGTTATTAATAGTAGAATAATATTATATAAATAATAATATGAATTATATTATTTATATCGATAAATATAGTATATTACAATATAATATAGTAAATTATATGGATAAATAATATATGAGTATGAGGTATTTATTTTATGTTTAAAAGTGATATAGAATAATAAATGAACAGTCAGTGGTTGCTTTGGTGAAAACTCGGACCATAGTGAAGAGCGGTATGTATTTGGTGATAAAAGGGAAAATTGAGTTTTAATTTAGAATGGGAACCACTAGAATGCGTGCCGGTAAAATAGTAACTGTTAAAAGGAGCAAGTTACCTCTTCGCAAGTACTACATTTTTTATTAGGGCATAATGTCCTTATGTTCTTCAACTATGGCAGGAAGGACATGTTATCTTACAGGTTCCTATCTACCCTTTCCAGGATGAGAAGTTCAAGATTCATTTTGCAGGTCTACCATAAAATAAAAATCATATGTTTTAAGGATAATGCAGTAATAAGGTAATGACTCTGAATGATACTGGTTTCAGATCTGCCAGGAGCTAACAATTTTTGCAGCCAAAGGATATCCTTGGCCATTCCTTCCTCTCAAATTAATGTTGTCCTTTTGGAAAATTTATTAGTTTTTTCCATCAATTTAACCCTCCAAGGACTGGCTTGTTGATATGATCACACACCCAACGTCCCCCCACTCAAAAGGACACCCTAATCTTCCACCATTATTTTACTCCTTTATACCTCTTGCACCAATAATGATCATATTGAACATGGCCAATTATGGGCAAACAGTGAGTCTGATTTTTAAAAAATAATTTTCCTGACTTACAGCATGTCGATTAGCAAAGAAGAATAAAAAAATCTTTTTTTAATAGAAAAAAATGTACTCGTCCTTGGAGGGTTAAATTATTATTTTATTAATTATTTAATTAAAGGAACCAAGGTCCCTCGGTTTACTATTACAGATGCTATTGCTACCATATATTCCTTGATGGCTTAACCTAATTGTAAGTCTAATGCTCTCCTTCCAATTGTCAGTTTTTCATATCCAAGTTATCAGAGTTCTTCTAACCTTTTGGTTATTGATGGTTTTACGCTAAATCTCTGGCAATAAAAAAAAATTAAAATCAGTACCACTAAAATTCTTGGATTCAGTGCTTGGTAAAATTATACTGTTTCTCAGCCAATGGTTGTGCAAGGAGATTCGGTAAACAATCACACTCTGCCAGGTTTTTCCCTAATTAAGAGCAGGGGCGGATCGGGCCACCGGGATACCGGGAAATCTCCCGGTGGGCCGGACAGGAAAAAGGCCGGTGGGGCCGGAAAAGAAAGGGAAAAAAGTAAATATTTACGTTTTATTGGTTATAGGAAAACTAAATCCTTATAAAAAAAAACTCCATTCGAGACATGAGGCCCTATTTGACCCCCTAAAAAGCGAAATTTTTTGACGTGCATTGTCTTAAGTCAGAGATGGGCAAACTTTTTAAGGAGAGGGCCGGATGAAATAGAAAAACATCTAGGTGGGCCGAAAAAAAAATTGGACAAAACAAAGTTTTACAACTAATAAACTTTATTTTTGACTTGATCTCATTACACTCAGCTTATATGGTACAACGGTTGAAGATCCAGAACGCAATGAGAAGAAAACAATAATTCAATTCTAGCCTTGCGGAAAATAAATTTTGTCTAATGTATAATTGTGTGTGACCATGCCGCCTCCAGGGGGAGGGTTTGGCCCCTGAGGGCCGGTCAAAAGCATTTGCCCGGTGGGCCGAAAATTCCCGATCCGCCCCTGATTAAGAGTATATACTTTATAGAGGGTGGGTGTGCCCCAGCAATGCCTTCTTATGGTTGATCAGCAGATATAAAAGAATAAATAATTATCTACTTAAACTTGAACCTGGTTCTGGGAGTAAGTTGTCCAGTGTCTTACAGAATCACGAAATCTCCCAATATTATATAAACATATTAATATTGTATTGTAAATCTACTATGAAAATAAGAACAACATTATATTTCAATTAGAAATGGATAAATTATTTTTCACTTCTATTAGAATTATTTTTATTCGGTATTAATACTAGTTTCGAATGTTAAACATTCATAATCAGTTCTTACAAAACATACTGAGAATTCAAAATATCAACACTTTGATACTCAGATTATATATAAGAAAAGAAAAGAAAAAAGGTACTTTGGTTATTAAAATCTCAATTAAATTTAACAGAAGCGAAGAAAAGTAAATTAAAAATTAGATTTGATGAATTATTTGATACTTCTATTCGGACTATATTTTTCAAAGACTAGATTGGAATGTTAAGCATTCACCATCACTTCTATTGGGTTGTTTCACATGAAATGTCCGTTTTCAAGGTAAAGGGATTTTAGTAAAAATACAATATGAAAACAATATAATTTTATTCGAAGTATTTACTTTCTTTTTCTACACATTTTTCCCAACGTGACAACAACTTTTTTATCCCGGATTTGAAAAACTCTGAGCTTTGAGCACCATTTTCAAAAATTTTCCCTCTGCAGAAGTTGTCTAGATTCCTGAAAAGGTGATAATCTGTTGGAGACAAGTCGGGAGAATATGGTGGGTGCGGAAGAACTTCGTACCCCAACTCTTTCAATTTATGCATGGTAAGTTTTGAAACGTGGGGTCTAGCGTTGTCGTGTAGGAGTATAGGGCCCTTCCGATTTACCAATCCAGGTTGTTTTTCAATAATTTTTCGTGCATTTGGCCAATTTCATTGCAGTAGGTTGTAGAGGTAGTGGTCTCACCTCTCTAATTACAGTTGGAGGTCTTCCTCGGGGCTGGTTTTCCTAGTTGGTATCCCCAGTCGAAAACTTAGCAAACCAACGGCGAATGGTTCGTTCATTTACACTCCCTTCCCCAAACGCCTTACAGATGTTTCTAGCAGCCTCAGCTGCCGAACGACCTAGTTTAAACTCATAAAAAAATATTACACGAAAATCGCGTGTTTCCATGTTCATATTTGAAGGTATACTAAAGAGTGTGTAATTGATTGGGAAGCTAATGTTTATAAAAGAAAAGTAGAGGATTAGTAACTGCTTGATTATGATGTGTGAACTTTGGAGGTAAACAACAGAGACTCGCAAAATCCTCTATGTATTTCAAATATTATAAAATCGGACATTTCATGTGAAACAACCCAATATAAACTTACAAAAATCAAAATATAGGTAATCAGAAAAAACAGATTATACAATTAGGATAAATAAATTAATTCCAATGCATTTATCTTCAGTTCTGAAGAGATCTTGTCAGACTTTTGCCTTAAGTTAATATAAAAAATGAAAGTAAATTTAATTTAATGCTCTACAACTTTTGTAACGACATTTGTTCTGAGAAAAGATCGAGGAAGGCACTAGAAGCCAATGTTTGACAAAAAGTGTGGTAAAAATTATTTTTTTTGCAAAAATTATTGATTTATAATAAAGTATAGCGCGAAAACAGTTGAAAGTTCGACAAATGGGTATATGAACAAAACAAGACTTAGCTTTAATTTTGATCTGTAGCATACTTTTCTAGAGTCCACCTTTTTCGAGATATAATCGAAAAATCCAAAAATGGGACTTTACCTCTCTCCCTCACTGTTAGCTCACCCCCCCCAGTGGCGGGGACTTTTAGTATTTTCATCTTTTAACTACTCCTAAGAAAGCCCTTAGGTCAAAAATAATCGCATACTTCATGCACTCTGCAATATGTTTATTGACAGGACTAATATTAATTTTAAAGTGAAAAACAAGTGATCAAATATGTTGGTATTCACCTAATGAGGCTGATCGGAAGGGCTTCATAAAGCTATCAGGTCTTTTAGTCCTGTATAAGGTATACAGGAACGTAATAGAAAGAAGCGAGAGCGGAGTAGTTAGCTAAATAGTCAAGTATTGTTTTATTTACTTTTTCTTTTTATGTTTTTAGAACTGCTGTATGTTTTACATTTGAAACAAGTTTTCAAATAAATATAATTCAAATAGAAGTGGAAATTATTTCATAATTCCTAATTGTATTGACACTTCTATACTAACATGCATACCTCAAATAATATTTCAAATTTTCAATGTAGAACCATAAAATGTTTTTTTTTTTCTTTGTTAAATACAATGCCCTACTAGAATTCCAATCATCTGAGTTCTATTCTCTGACTCAAAAGACATTTGGTTCCATTGCAAAAGGATTTCTTGATGGCTCTGCCATTTTGAATTTTGGGACTTGTGTTATCCTGACAAAGAGAAACTATTTTCCAAAATAAATACCTTAGAGAAAAAATCTACAGGGCTGTACAAGGAATACAGAGCCTGTGTCTCAATAGCCTGTATTCATACACCCTGAAAAGTACACAAACAAGATAGTTTAATTATTATTTACAATGTTTCACAATAATATTTTACTATGATTTAGAAATTTTAAAATTATTTAAAACAATGTTTTACATTTGTTTGATTTCAGATTTAGAAATCAAATAATTAATTATCTAATCAGCTCAATATTGCGTAGAAAACTAAATTTTTGTCCACAGATCAAACGAATAACGGAATAAAGTGTTAAAGTAAAGGTCTCTTAATTTATATTATATTAGAAAACTAAATATACTTTTAGTTTATATATTAGTATAAAATAATGATTAACAAAGCACAAATAAACAACTCACATTTATATTTTACATACAATGTAGATCAACCATCAGATATCTAATAGAAATTAATTTCTAATAAAAAAAAATATTTGTAAAAACTAAAGTTTTATGCAATCTGTAAAATAAAAAAAACAGTTAACTTACTGTGAATATTTTATGAAAATATAAAATCTTTATATAT
This sequence comes from Euschistus heros, assembly GCA_003667255.2. Classification (NCBI taxonomy): domain Eukaryota; kingdom Metazoa; phylum Arthropoda; class Insecta; order Hemiptera; family Pentatomidae; genus Euschistus; species Euschistus heros. The sequence continues at coordinate 1,099,198 of RCWM02000184.1, read as the reverse complement.
GTAACTGATATCTGGCCTTCCGCTAAACATATCTCAAGTTTTTATAATTTTGTACGTCAACAACAAAACTATACACACTGATCTACATATAGCAACAGTAAATAAACATATCACTCATTTGCTGCACCAATGACATAAGTCAAAAACTGCAATGTTGCTGAAGGACAGCCTTGTGAGCAAAGTTCAGGACGATCTCTAGACATACAATGGTGAAATATCCTGCTATCTCTTAGTGAATAGTTGATGCTCAGATATAACGTTTTACCGACTTAAACTATGTCTTTAACGATGAATGGTTCATAATACAGTCAAAAGCTCGGCACAACTCAAAAGCTTGTCGTTGTTGCAGCAAATGAGCGATATTACAAGCTGTTTCATGATAAATTAAATGAAAAAACAGACAAATTCATAAATGGAATGGCCACATCAATCATGTCAGAGTATACTAGGAAGAGGCTGAAAAAGAACTGGTTGAGAGACTTACTTCCTTTAAAAATAGAAGACAAGGAAGGAGTGCCACTTGCTACTATCTCTCCTCATGCCTAATATGCCAGTTTCGTAGATTTCTATTTTAGAACTTCTGCTGGTTTTCATTCATGTATTTGACATTTATAGGATAAGGAATAAAACTGAAAAAAGTGTTTATCACTGATGGCCTAAGGTTCATTTTAGGAATATGTTTCGAAGAAGATCAATTAGATTGGAATAGGAGAATCCTTGGAGAATATTATCATAATGAAGCAGGTATTGTAAGAGAATATTTATAAATAAAAAATTTTAGCTTTATTCTGAGACTGGTCACATAAGAATAGAAATAATACACAATTACAAGAACAATCGCTAAGCTTTATTAATTACAAATAAATACATCAGTAATTTCAAATTAAATTAGTAGAATCGAAAATGGATTTTTTCTAGAGAAGAAATGATGTTAAGAAGAGGTCTAGGAGCAAGCTCAAAAATTCCACAATTGTGTCGTCTAGTTGCAAAACCGGCCAACTCCTCAATTTTAAGAAATACGTTTTTTCTGATTTCTGAGTCCTAAGATACATTTTCCATCTATTGGAAACAAGTCTCGCCAAAACCCGTGAAATCCTTATTAAACCTGCGTTTGAAAAACACAGTGTGCTGCAAAACCGGCCAAATCCTTCCGTGAGTGAGTTTCAAAACCGGCCATCTCCACATCCACTAGATCGTGGTATTGTTCCAGATCAAGAAGGCTCTTATCAGGCAACTATCAGTCTGCTCCTACTTTTCCTGTAGTTAACGTTTATGCCTTTATCGTTTCGTGCACTTTTCATTCGATCTTTATGGAGAAGTTTGTAGAAGAAGTTCCAGCTAATTTAGCAAAAAAAAAAAAAGACAAAGAGACCATGCAGAATGGAGAAGAAAAAATACCCTCCAGATCGGGTTTTTACCCAAATTGAGAAGAAGTTAAAGAAAATCGAGACTCTCGTTCAGCCTTCAGAGCTTTATGATATTCTCTCGGAAAGTGGAACTGTTCAAGCCAGGAAGAGACTATACAAATCTTGATTGGAAGAGTCCCAGTAATGCCCTCCTCAAACCCACTCCACTGTGGTACTTCAAGGTCACCCCAACGAAGAGATTTTTCAGAACCAAACAAAATAATAAGATGCAAGTTCAAGGGGAGGTTTTCTACAGATCGTTTGATTTTTTACTGCAACGTCGTAGCATCAGCTGCTCAAGAAGGAGGAAGCAGAGAAGTAGATGAGAGGGATGAAGAATAATATCAGGAAGAAATGTGTAAGCCTGTTGAAGACAATAATACCGCAAGAGTATATGTTTCTGAATTTTTATATTTTTCTAAATTACTTCTTAACTTATTTTCTTACTAAATTACTTAATTACTTATTTACTTATTTTCTTACTAAATTACTTAATTACTTATTTACTTATATTCTTACTAAATTATTTTATTAGTTATTTACTTATTTACTTATTACTTATTTTTCTAAATTTTTCGGAAATTCTTCTTCTTCTTCCTTTAGCACAACAGACAACATATAGCGTCCCCTGGCTTTTTCAACTTCTCCCTTCCATTTCTCTCCGTCCATTTTCGGAACTTATTACTTTAAAAATAATTATTTAAAAATAATAATAATCTTGCCAGTTTTTCCGTCTAGATGTTCGAGTTACACCACACTATTTCAGAGTTTAATTTTTTCAAATAATATTCACTTATTGAAGAAAGTTTTGTTCATTTGCATCCCAAAAAACCCAATACTTTCATTAAATTTAGTGATTTTTTAGTTCTAATTCATTGCAAAACCGGCCAACTCCAAAATGAGTTGCAAAAGTGGCCAAATCCAAAATAAAAAATTGAGTAACTCACCCCCTCTACTTGCCCCTTCCATTTCAAAAAGTGCTTTCAAACACACTACCCTTGTGCCACTAAAAACCGAAGAGATTTTCTTCCTACTTTGTTTTGGCGTGATGTAACAGAAAATCAGCTCTCCTGAAAAATTTTGTTTTTTGGAGATGGCCGGTTTTGCAACTAGACGACACAATTAATAAATAAGAAATTTTTTTTTTTTTAAATAACTGCTATTAAATCAAGTTAACATAGTAAAAAATATAACTATTTAAAAATTTCGTTTAAATATAACAGTTATTGCAGAAAGTAACATATAAATATTTCATTGAAATATAGCAGTTAATATTAACAAGTTACAAATAACGGGCTGATTAAGATTATTCATTATGAAAAATATAACTATTTTTGATGAAATATAACAGTTATTGAAGAAAGTAAGGTATAGATATTTAATCAATGTATAACAGCTAATATTAACAAATTACAAATAAAATGAGTCGAATGAGAGTTATTTTCTAAGAGAAAAATAACTGGTATTCTGTCAAGAATATTCATTATAAAAAATATAACTATTTATAATTTAGCTGAAATATAACAGTTATTACAGAAAGAAATTTATAGATATTTAATCAATGTATCTCATTTAATATTAACTATTTAAAAATAATATGAGTTGAATGAGAGTTATTTACTATGAGAAAAATAACTGCTATTCCATCAAGAATATTCATATAAAAATCTAATTCATTTATAACAGTTAGGATTAACATGAGATAAAAAACATATTTAAAAAAAAAAAATAACATAAAAAATAAGAAATAATTTTTACGAGAAAACTAATTGCAATTCCATCATGAATATTTCTTATAAAAATCCATAGGTATTTAAAAATAACAGTTATAAACTATGGGGATAGAGGCGGATTATGGCAAAAGGAGATAAGATGAATAGTAAAAGATTTTTCAAAGTAAGCAGTCCTATGTGAGGAAGGGTTAAGATTGGAAGGTTGGAACCTTGTATTCTGGAGGTGGATAGAGGAATACAAATTACTTATGTCATGACGGATTTTAATTTGTAATAATTGGAATAAAATTGGACAGTGGAAATATGGAGGTCTGAAAAAAGAAAAAAGTCACCCAAGATCAGAATACTAGTTAGATATGTGACACCTGAGAAATTTTAAGATGTATCTCATGAAACAATTCAGTCTTATCTCAAGCACTCCATACAACAAGCTTCTGTAATCATAGCAAAAAAAAATAAAAGGAGAGGATACTAAAAGCTCATGGGCACTTTAGTTACAAAATTACAAAATATTAGAATCTGTTCAAAGATTACGATTGATTTTCTTGATATTAGGAAAGTATAAATGATCTCAGATTTATAAAATAAGGTCCATAAGTTTTTCACCTGCCCTAATCCCCTACATCTAGCAGACCGAGACTGGACATAAATCTCTTCCCCTCATATCTACCGCCTGGACTTCCTTAGTTCTATCAGTCTGTATCTAACTTAGAAGGAAACTTTTTACTATCACATTGTTCAAGATAAAATACGTAGCAGTTATTAAATTCTGTTTTAAAGAAGCACATAATGTTAATTGAAGAGTGCTTGGATGGTGTTTATGGGAAGTCCTCCCCCTCGTTTCCACTGAAAAGAATGGAAAACCACCTCCACTAAAGGTAAAAGTCACGCAAGCGACACTATTTTCGGGAATAGAAGAGAAATATTGCTGATTGATTTTAAGGAAAGGAACACCACAATAAATGGTGACTAGTATCAGCCCTACTTCACAGCTTGTGAGATACCATCAAAGACAAGATGTAGAGAAATTTGAGCAGAGGTGTTCAGCTTGGTCATGACAATGCCTGTGTCCACACAGCATTGATATCTGTGAAGAAATGTAGATTCCAATAAATCTCTTATCCACCCTACAGTGCAGACATGGACAAAGAAATCCAAGCAGTTTTGGCATTTACTGTAATTAAAGTCTCTTAATCCTGGTGAGTGCCGATGGTGAATTTTCGATAAGGCAGGGGTGAAAGAAAAACTGTAACAATTCTGCCTGTGTGTGAAGATCTTTCTGCTTCCAAGGTCTAGCCATATTAGACTTTTTAATTCTGGCTAATATGTTTATACATTTTAAACTTGAACCATTCGTTGGTAAGACGGAACCTAAACTATTATATATACTTTTAGGCTTATACACAAAATACTAATAGTTATTTACAATTAATATATTATTTATTATTAAACTGACATGATTTTATTCTCACAGCTGGAAATGTTATTGACAAAAAAAAAATAAATAAATGAAATAACTTAAGATGGATGGAAACTGAGAAGCAACAAGGAAGTCTGTCAAAATTAAGAAAGAATCTCAGAGAATACGAGATTGATGTTTCTAGGACATTTGTTCTGAATGAACGAAGACAAATTAACAAAACAGATATTCAACTACCTCTGGAAGAAAAAGTCCACTACAGCATGGATTAAAGAAGTTAGGAAAGATATGGAACAGTTGAACATTACAGAGTCCCAAATGTTAGAAAGAGGTGTATTTAGGGGTAGAGTGGCATTCAAGCTGAAGGAAGACTAAGAGAAGCGGATGAACATGGACAGAAGATCAAAAGAAGCAAGATTGAACGCATGAAAGAGTACTGGAGGCAGAGGAAACTAAAGGCAATGGAAAAGAATAAGTGGAAATAAAGTTGTTGCGTGATCCAAAAAAAAACAAAAAAACATCTGGCTTTATTGCATTCATTTTTGAAAGACCCTCCTAATGGCAGTTATTACATCTACATATACATACTTCTAAAAACTCAAATTAAATAGAAGCTGTTTGCTGAGGACAGAACGCAGCAGTACGTTTTCAAGTTGTACGAACAGAGTAGATTAATGCAGATTGAAACCATCAATATTTATATTAATTTCTTTAGATATCTGATGAGATTTCAGCACAAAATGTTGAGATAAGTATAATACAAAATATGAGAACTTTGCCTTCAAATTAGTTTATGGTATATAAGTAGAAATTGTATTGTTTTAATTATGTAAGGTATTGTTTTCACATCTCTATAATTTTTATTAGTTTATCCTTTTTTTTTTATACTACGAAACATTAAAAAAAACTTTTTTATGATCAATCCTCAGATATTTGCAATATTTTCAATGAAGTACTTTGAAAACAAACTTCTCAAATATCATACACATTGATCAAAATAATATTTTTAAAAAATTTGAGAATCTTCAGTTCATTCAACAAATATGTTAGAATAAACAAGATATATGAGGTGTAGAATTCTAAATCTGGCAAAGTTCATTTTTAAAAATTTTTCACAGCTGGTCAATAAAGGTCATTCATTTGTTTTTTCAAAGATCAGGCTTTTCAATTCAATGTGACTTAACTTTACTTTTTGGAGAAAACCAATCTAAAGGTAATCTAGTAGAAAAAATATTTAAACAAATAAATAAAATAAAAATTAGACTTGGCTGGTTTGGAAATTCTATGCCTCATATAAAAGGCAATAAATTGATTAGATTGGTTAGTTAATGCATAACAAGTTTGTTGAATCTGGAAAAAAAAAAAAAAAAATTGACAATGCCATCTCAATTCTCAGTTTTTAATATTTTGATCTAGGTGTGTGTTATAACTAGTATTTTTTTATTTTATTATTATAATCATTTTTTTTTTATAATTAATGCATTCAATATATAGAATTTGTCTGCTTTTTAAAATTCAAGCTTTTTATTACTAACAATGAGTGTTTAAAAAAAAAAAAGAAAAAAAAAAAAAAAAAAAAAATTGGCATTGAGTTGCTTTTTAATAATTAAATTAAATTAAAAATATTACTGTAATCCTATCATAACAAAAATAATTTATTTAAATAATTGAGGAAGTCAGATATGAAAGATACTTTATACTAGGTTGTGATTTTGAGAAAATATTGCCGATTGTCTTACTACATTTTAAAACTAAAAATACATTTTTATTGATAATATCTGGTTACAAATGACCACAAAAAAAAACTTTAAATTATATTTAGTATCTTTTATGGACTGGCATCCTCAATTTTAAGTTGAACAATTATAATATAATTTTCTTGATCAGCTTAGATGCAACCAATTAATTAATTAAACATCGTACAGAATATATCTTGAAAATCTTAATTATTACAGGAATACAGTGTACAGCTAACATTTCGAGAACAGTGGACAGATGAACGGCTAAAATTTAATGACTTTGCAGGTATAACAACAACAATATTAATATAATATAACAATACACATAAACATTAAAATAATCAATCGTTATATTTACAGGAAAAATTAAATATCTTACGCTGACGGAATCTAACAGGGTATGGATGCCAGATCTGTTCTTTTCGAACGAAAAGGAAGGACATTTTCATAACATAATTATGCCAAATGTATACATCAGAATATTTCCTCACGGAGCTGTACTTTATAGTATAAGGTAATCAAAAATACCGTTTTCTTAAATTGTGTTATATTTATTTATTTAATATATTAATAATTAATAATATATATTTATAATAATTATAAAAGTATAGTTGAGTTAAAATGAATGGAGAAGAAGATAATCAGGCATGCAGTCAAAGAGAGATACCACATCATGTACAAATACTCCAACCTGCCTTGTAGGTCGTCTTCAGGGCTATAATGAACAAAATACTAGATGTGACAAAAATAACAGACAAGTAAACAGTTGACAAATGGATAAAAAAGAATCACATGGATAAAAACTATATACAAAAAAGGCTATAGAAAATAACAGATACATAAATCAGTAATAAGGGGACTCATTGGCCAAGCAAGTTGAGGGTCTGAGCGCACTCGTAACCAGAAGGTTGGTTCGAATCCCACCTTGGTGGGTTAAAATTTATTTTGTGTCGAACCCACGAAATCAAACTTGACCTTCCCACCCAGGCCAGTATAGGACTTCGAGCAGCTATTTTCTATAGCCTTTATTGTATGTAGATTTTATCCATGTCTTTCTGTATTGTATGTAGATTTTATCCATCTATTTTTCAACTGTTTTCCTATCTGCTATTTTTGTAACATGTAGTATTTTATTCATTATAGCCCTAAAGATGACTTGCAAGGCAGGTCAAAACATTGGTACACACTTAAAATATTTCTACGTGACGTGGTGTTTCTCTTTAACTGCATCCCTAATTATCTTCTTCTCTATTTATTTATTTTTATGTGCTGTGTACTGCGTCATTGCCAGAGGCACCATCTTCTAGTTTCTAATTTACTATTAAATAAGGTTTAAGATCTCGCAATCTTTTAGGAACAGTAGAACATCGGATTCATTGTTTTTAAGGAATGTTTTTAGTTCCTTATTGAAAAGAGGAGTTCCTGCTGTTGGGTGTAGTCCACAATCCATCTTGAGTTCCTGGGCTGTGGTGTGCCTTGGAGTAGGTATTGACGGGTGACGGGTGAGGTCTGGTGTCTCCAATCCGCAGCATTGTTATTGTCACTTGTTCCCTCCTGGTGCCGCCTAGCAGGGGCCATGTTTGAGCCTCAGGATAGATCTTAATGATTCTATCATGATACTATTTTGAGATCCACCAGGATTTAATGATTTTTAAGTCATCTAAAGGAAATTCCACCATTATTGTTTTATTATATTTTGTCCTTTAGGATACTATTTTGAAATATCCCAGGATTTAACGATTTTAAGATGGCAGAGTGATATTCCACTATTGTTGACCTTTTGAAAATCCACCATTGATGTCCTTTTTGAAAATTGAATTTTTCACCTATTTAAATATCCTCTTTTTTTACAAAGAACACGCTCTCTTTCTCTTTAATCATTTGGATTTGGTTCTTGTCTAACGCATTGCAATGGGAATTCCACGACACTTCCTTGTACAACCATTTGTCAGTATGTTACAGACCCTTAATGTGTTGTAAGTGGTTCAGGTTTTATTTTTATTTATTTCATTTTTTTCAAATTTGGAAATATTAAAAAAGATAAAAATAAATTTGGCTAGAACTTTGTTTTGGTTGGTTTCTTTAAGTTCTGATTAAAGTTGGTGAAGAATTTTCCAGGTAATTCCACTTGTTCAATAATTTCCAGATTTTTGCTATTACTTAAGCAATTATTGTAAGGAGTTTTTCATTCTCAGACTTAATTCTGTTTCAAATATTTTTAAAATATAGTTTATACAGGGATGACCTATATTTAAGCAAATACTGTATTACAATAATTATATTACAAAAATAATATTATTTATTAAAAATCAATGACTTATAAAAAAAATTCTCTTTGACTTTTACAGAATTTCGCTCACCCTCTCCTGTCCCATGAACCTGAAGCTATATCCATTGGATCGACAAGTTTGCTCACTTCGTATGGCGAGTTGTAAGTTCATGAAAATAATTTTTATTTTTTTTTTTTAAATTAAAACTAAATTACTTGAAATTCTTCGTGTTTTATATTTAAATCATAAGGAGCATTGAGGATTTTTCGAATGATTTTGGATTGTAAGGATTGGATACGAGATGAAAGGGGTGGTTTAGTTGAGCCCCAAAGCTCAACTCTGTACGTTCAAATAGAACTAATGTGAATAAGTATTTTGTTATAAATTGGGAGCTTTGAATGTTTGTATAGCAAATGTTAAAGTAGTCTGTAGCGGGGGTAGAAAAAGGTGTTTTTAGGGGGTGCTATATTACCAATAGCTGGGGTTTATAAAATACATTAAATCTGTCTAAAACGGAATCTGTATAAAGTGGATTTCTGCCAAAACAGAAAAATTATAAAATTTAAAATTAACATGTGTCTAATATCCAGTTTAAAAAAAAAAAAAAATAGCAATATATGAGAAATCAGAGATAAGAAAAATAACTGTTACCCCAAAAGAAATCTTTGTAATAAAAAATAATACTAATTAAATGTTTTAGTGTACAATAACTGTTATTTGAAAGAGAAACATATAATAATGTAATTCATATGCTTAACACATGTAAAAAATTATAAATTGAGAAATGGGAATTATTGTATGAGGAAAATAACAGCTATCCCATCTATAATGTTCCATATAAAAATTAATAATTCTTTAAAAACAACAGTAGCTAAAAAATAGCAGTTACTGGAGGGAGTAACACATGAAAACAACATCCACAACTAATAGCTGTTAATATTAACATGTGACAAACTACTTTAATTTACTATCAATGAATGAGAGATATTTTGTGTGCAAAACATTACTGCTATTCCTTTAAAAATATAATTAGTAAATGATAAAAGTATAGTTGACTGTTAAGATGAATAAAGAAGAAGATAATCAAGGATCCAGTGAAAGAGAAATACTTAGAATTACGTTGGCACACAATTAAAATATTTCTACTTGGACTGGTGTTCCTCTTCTCCATAAAATTACTAAATAATTAGAAATAATAGTTACTCGAAAATAACAGTTACTGAAGAAAAAAACTTATAAATATTTAATTTATCTGTAATAGTTAAACTTAACATGAGATAACAAATGTTAATAAAAATAATTTTTGAGAAAAAAACAAAACCGACTTCAAGATTAAACCTACTTACATGAACTTAACTAAAAAATAAAAAATAATATTTTAATTGCTTCAAAACAAAAACCGTTAAATGAAAATCAATGAAATTATCGATACTTATATAGCTCTTCACAATTTATGATCAGTTATTTTTGGAGTCGGTGCTAGCCAAGAATGGCAGTTTGATCCTGCCTTTACAATAAGCTTTCGAATGGCCCGAGACAGCGGTGTGGCGGTGATGAAACAGTGGGAGGATCTTTACAATTACCATTTCTTTTCAAATTCTGTTAGTTTTGGTTGGCACCAACTCCAAAAATAACTGATCATAAATTGTGAAGAGGTATATAAGTATCGATAATTTCATTGGTTTTCATTTAACGGTTTTTGTTTTGAAGCAATTAAAATATTATTTTTTATTTTTTAGTTAAGTTCATGTAAGTAGGTTTAATCTTGAAGTCGGTTTTGTTTTTTTCTCAAAAATTATTTTTATTTTTCACTTTTTAGTGGTGAGTGTATTTTTGTTTATATAGTCAATTCTCGATCTTCAAGCTACCCTGAAAAATAGTTCGAGTTACTGAACAAAGACTTATCGAGGTTATCATTCCACTTACCTTCATGTAATTGGGAAAATTGAACACAAAATGGGAGTTGAAATCATTACGTATATTTTTCATTAATGGGTATGTGTATGTTGTTTGTACATACATATAAAATCATTGATAAAGAAAATTAAATACCTGGTACCAATTTATCGTATGATTTTCAATTGAATTGAGCTTTTTTCTGAGGGTGCCTAAAAGTAGACACCGCCTTCCACCAGTGGCGATATTTCTTTATTCTTTAGGACGGAGATTTAGTTACTATGGAGATTTTAAATAATCATAATCATAAATATGTTTAAAATGTAAGTATATATAGTAGTGATTTTTATTAACTGTTTTTTTTGATTTTTCTTAAAAAGTGCTGCGTTGATTTCTAAATATTTTTTATGGGACTACCTCTGAGGTATGCCCTACCGGTCTAAAAAAGAATCATCAAAAATGATTAAGAATTGACGGAGGTTCTCAACTCATCTGTATTTGTTTTTTTGTATGTTACGCGATTACTCTGTCAATTCTGAATCAATTTTGATGATTCTTTTTTAGATCGGTAGGGCATACTTCAGAGGTGGTCCCATAAAAAATATTTAGAAATCAACGCAGCACTTTTTAAGAAAAATAAAAAAAACAGTTTAAAAAATCACTTATTAACGTTATTTTTTATTTTTCTTAAAAAGTGCTGCATTGATTTCAAACGTTAATAAGTGATTTTTTAAACTGTTTTTTTGATTTTTCTTAATAAGTGCTGCGTTGATTTCAAAATAATTTTAATGGGACCACCTCTGAAGTATGCCCTACCGATCTAAAAAAGAATCATCAAAATTGATTCAGAATTGACAGAGTAATCATGTAACATACACACACAAAAAAAAAAAAAAAAAAAAATACAGACGAGTTGAGAACCTCCTCTTTTTTGAAGTCGGTTGAAAAAAAATCAACCATAAAAAATAAGAAATAATGTGTAAGGGATAAATAACTGCAATTCTGTCATGAATATTCTTTATAAAATTAATAGCTATTTAAAAATAACAGTTATTGAAGAGGTAGAAATATAAATGTATAATTATATACATTTATGACATTTAACATTAATATGTGACAAATAACATAAGTTTGTTCAATTTACTTTTGAAATACCCATTGTTCCAAAATGCAAACTTTATATAAGTTATTAGTAAGAATAAAGAATGAATATTTCTTTATCATTTAATATTTTCCTTAATTTAAAATGATAGTCAATCTGAAAAAAAAAAAAAAATTGAAGTATATATTCAAATAAAGAACCTATTTGTTGGAAAATTACTTTTGAGACAGCCATTGTTCCAAAATATACGTTGTGTTTTAAACTCTTTAAATAATTAAATAAACAGGATCAATCTTATCAAATATTTCCTCAAATTGTAATTCTTATTTTATTTTATTTTAAACAATGTTTAAAATGATTACAGACGGCTGGACAACAGATGATTTAGTATTTCTCTGGAAAGACGGAGATCCCGTGCAAGTCGTGAAAAATCTTCATTTACCAAGGTTTACATTAGAAAAGTTTCTGACTGATTATTGTAACAGTAAAACAAATACTGGTAAGTATGGTTTGATTTTTGATTAGTAATTTACATAGCAAGTAAGTAAAATAAATAACAGATCGCTAATTATTCTATATTAATCTATACAAGTTATCGGTAATAAATATTCCCATTAATGTAAAGTAGAAAACTTAGACTTTATATAATAGGTAAAGACCTGAGAATGTATACATCAAAAATTATATTTTAAAAAAACACGCTTTAATAGCAAACCGAGCTAAAAATTAGAAAATAATTTTTATTCCATGAATAATTTGTGTTAGACAATTAATTAATTTGGAATAAAGTTAAAGTCAAACTTAAGGAATTAATAAAATAATTTATAAGAAAATATAATTATAGTAAAAAAGCATGGGGTGCAACAACTTCTGTTATGGATCCATCCATGGGGGAACGTACCAACACCATTGAGATTTTATTATTATTATTATTTCCGTATTAACTCTAATTTTATAAATAGTTACCAATAATGATACTGTAGCATTTAATATAAAGCACGCCATGCTTTTTGTTTTTCTATAAATTGATTTTTTTTTTTTTTTTTTTTTTTTTTTTTTTTTTTAACTTAAGTCTTACTTTAATTTTATTCCAGATTAATTAATCATAGTTGATTGTCTGACTTTCCATTGCCGATTTCAGATCTGCCTGGATCTTAAGATTTTTGAGAGACAAAGGATATCCTTGGCCACTCCTTCAAATTAAAATAAATTTCATCCTTTTGAAAATTGGTTAAATCTTTTTGTTTAAGAACATTCTCTTCACATTTAATCCTTTTTGCAGGACAATAAAGGAAACTATTTTTAGATCTGCCAGGATCTAATGATTTCTAGCGCCTGAAGGATATTTTGCTATTGCTACCCTTTGTTGGGCCGAAGCATTATCTTATTAAAATATCACTTTATTCCGTATATATAATATATTCAGCCATAAAAAAATACTTTGGGCAGATCTGTAAAGTAATATATCGTCAGTGCCTATGGGTGTATAGTAGCCTTACTTATTATTATGAAAATTGATAATTATTTTAAAGAAAATTCTATTTTTAAAATTGTTTACGTTTTCAGGTGAATACAGTTGCCTGAAAGTGGACCTACTATTCAAGAGAGAATTTTCATATTATTTGATACAAATTTACATTCCATGCTGTATGCTCGTCATTGTATCCTGGGTATCGTTCTGGTTAGACCAAAGTGCCGTGCCCGCACGTGTATCCCTCGGTGTGACAACTCTTTTAACAATGGCCACACAGACATCTGGAATAAATGCTTCATTGCCTCCTGTATCTTATACGAAAGCTATCGATGTATGGACAGGAGTTTGTCTAACGTTTGTTTTCGGAGCATTACTTGAATTCGCTCTTGTGAACTATGCATCTCGTTCTGATATGCATCGAGATAACATGCAGAAACAAAGGCGGCAATGTGAACTGGAACATGGAGCACAAATTGAATCAGATCTTCTGGAAGATGGTGGAACGACCTTCGCCATGGTAACTAAAGCAATCTAAGTAGATTTCATGATTCTGTATTAGACCTCAGTTAGTTTTTCTTTCTTTTTTTTTTTTTTTTTTTTTAAACTACTATAATGCCAAAATTAATTGTATTTAAATTAATTTTAATAAAGTTTAATACATAAATTTAAAAAAAATATAATAAACTTCTTATAAATTATTACAAGCTACAACAAGAGTTAAGATAAAACTGTCATACGTTAACCAAGTGGGTTACAGGGTACCTCATTTGGGGATATTTAAGTCACCATAAAATCATTAACTCGTAATTAAACAATTTTTTGATGGAGTTAGAATTTTTTTTTTCTCAGTAAATTAAATGAAATTTAAATCTATCTATAATAGGCGCCCATAGTCCATGAAGGACATGGGCCTCTGCACACACTTTTTTCTTCTCCTCTCTGTCTGTGGCCATGTTCCTCCAATTCTGGAAATTTAGCTGTCGTATGTCACCTTCAACATCATCATCCATCTTTTCCTGGGCCTGCCTCTTCTTGTTCCTCCTGGTTTTCCAGTCCACATTTTCTTTGGCAGCCTTTGAGGTTCAATTCTTTCTAAATGACCCAACCGTTGCAACCTAGCAATATCTGTTTCATCGTAGAGTTCTCTGAGCTCTACATTGCTTCTAATTCGCCACCTTTGTTGCTCTTTGATTGGGCCATTTATGTATTTTTATAAGGACTCTTCTTTTCCATACTAGTACAGCTTTTTGATAACTCCTTTTGAGAATACATGTTTCGCTACCTTATGTTGCAACTGGTCTTATTACTGTTTTGTAGTATAGTTACATTTGCTCTTTTGGAGAAGCTTTTGAATATGGAGAGCTTTCTCCTTCACATAATAACATTTTGTTCCCGCTGCTATTCTGGCCTTAATGTCAGCCCCTACTTCATTATTCGAGGTTTCCATAAATTTAGTTTTTGATGTATTGATCTCGAGCCCTAACCTCTTTGCTACTTGGCTGAATTCATTTAATGCATCGACCAACACAGATAATGTTCTTGCAGAAATCACCACTTCATCTGCATATGCCATGTGCTGCATAATTCTGTTATAAATATTTCCACCTAGATTTGTTCCAATGTCGCGAAATGGCAATTTCAAGGCATAAGTTAAATAGAACCGGTGATAACAGGTCCCCTTGCCTAAGCCCACTGTATACCTTAAATTTTTCTGACATCCCTGCTTGTGTATTGACTTTACGCACTGTTCTATCCAGGGTCATTTTTATGAGTCTTACAAGCTTGTATGGTATGGGTATTACCGTTAGTCCTTTTTTTTTTTTTTCTCTGGGTAGAGACTATAATACCCCCAAAATTTTGGCGCGGTCCACTGTATTATAACCTGGTGAAAGTTAATGGAGAGGAGATACAAATCAAAATTATATTCAAGGCTTTTCTCCAACTTAATTTAAATAATTATTGAAAATTTTTTGCCGTAATCCTAAAATGAAATATACATGTTCATGCAAATAAAAATAAACTTAAATTAAAAGAATAAAAATCTTTTTTTAAAAAAGTAATGAATTATTTAAAACTAAGCTATAAACCTTAAAATATATTTCTAATATTCCTAAAGAAACGCCTAATTCTCAGAAAAATTCACATTACTCAGAAACAAAAGCAGCAATATAAAATTTGAAAAATATAAATGTAAACTTCTTAACCCTATGGCATATCTATATCATTGTTTAAAAATAATAATAATAATGATCTTTATATGTATATTTATAAATTATGGTATATTTCTATGAATAAATTGTAGTATTTGTTTTATATTATTATGAAGGTGTAATTATATTTTAAAGAATGCCGAAAAGCAAGGTAGTAGAAATTCAGCATGAATGAGATTAGGCATGGAATTTTCAGAAACCGCTGGTAAGAAGGCCCGGAGAACCCTGGCGAGGGATAAAATAAGACAGTGCGAGATCCATATGCAGCAGCCTCAGCGCCCGAACTGCTGTAAAACCTGGCTGTCCAAGTTCCCTACACGATCAAAGAGAATAGATGTCATCTCTCGGATAACGTTCCCTCTCGTATTCGCACTCTTCAACCTCACCTACTGGTCAACATACCTCTTCAGAGAAGATTCCGACGGTGAATAAACCTTCGATCAGTTGTATTACAAATATCCTGGGATTTATAAGGATTTTATTTTTTCATATAAAAATATTAATGAGGAAGTCAGTAATATCGTAAAATGGATAATAAGAGTAAGAATACTAGCAATCAGCTTATTCCCCCCCCTTTTTTTTCTATTAATTTATTTTTTATTATTATTAATAATTAAAATTACTGGTTCAAACCAGTTAAAACCGGGCATAGACAGTATAGTATGGAATCAATGATGCTTCCTCTTCTGTAATATTCAGTTTATAACAAAAACTAGTTTATAATGTTACAAATTCATCTTCAGTTCTAAAAATAACAAGAAATGTGTTGTATTAATTTGACATCTTTTTCTCCTATCCATTTATTAATCCTTGGTGAGATCCTAGCTATATTTGACTTCTTTTCTTTGTTAAATTATTTTCTTTTATATTTATTTATTTATATTTACAAATGTATGAAATATATACAGTAAATGTATTAATTAATTAAATAAATGTTTGGAAAAATCTGTTTGTTTTTTTTTTGTTTTTTAATATGATTTTAATAATCTTTAACTGATCATGTATAAATATTTATCGAAAAAGTAACATCAACTAGAGGAAGATACATTAGTATAATAATTCTAAATTGTATTTTAAAGTGTTGATGTCTTTAGAATGGAAGATGAATGTATAGCATTTAAAAATAGTTTTCAAATGAACTCAACATTATAAAATTACCTCGTTTTATGTCAATTTATAATTTAATTGATTTTTGGTTATCAAATCGATATGTAAGATCGCTTTTAATATTTACAAAAATATTTTTACAATTTGTGAGGATAACATAAATAAGTAATCAAATTTAAATTTCAAGTAACATTTAAAAGCACAAGATCTAGTTTAAAAAATTTACTATTTATTGTATAATTGATTAACAAACTATTATAATGGAGAAATGATATCTTGTAAACACAAACTCTTAAAAAAATATTATTAAAGAAGAAAAAGTAATTTGAAAGTTGTAAATAGGAGAAAAAAAAACAAACCATAAACATTATAAAATCAGCTGTTCCATATCAATGGATGCTAATTTAGCTATTAAGTTTAACAGTTACAGAAAATAACAGTTATGTAGAACAATAGTTAAAAATAACTGAGCTCAGACCAGCATACTCCACAACCTGCTGGGTAATTGCTACTATATGGTAAAAATCAGCTGTTTCTTTAAATAAACCTTGAAGTACAGTTATGGTTCTATACTTTAAAGAATTGATTCCTAGATATTTAACAAGTGTAGAATGTAAATATTAAATATATAATATGAAAGAAAGATACCTGCCACATTTATAGTTGTATTTCAACTTAATTCACAATTAACGATAGATCCAAGGATATTTATTTATCAACATAGAAAGTGCATCTTAGTTAAAGCCACTAAGTAAACAATATTTTTTGCTCTGAATGTTAGATTAGTGTTTATTTTATTTGTGATTTATTAATGCGGTGAATTATATGGCTTCCTTAAACTCTTTATTAAAGAGATAAAATTATTCTATGGTGCCAAACTAATTTACTTATATTTTGTTTATTTATTATTTATTTCATAAAACAAAAGAAATAAAAATAATCAGGGACAAGGAATTTTCATTAATTGATAAAATACCTGCCAATTTATTAATAACTTAGTTGATTGCTAGCGTACTGAATTATATGGAAGTCAGACTTTAGTATTTCCGTTAAATTTTTTTTTAAACTGTTCAGCGGCTTCTTTAGGCTTTTGAATCTGGCCCTCCCAACATTCCCAGGGAAAGGGTTCCATCCTTTCTATCACAGAACCATAAAAAAATAAATAAAAAATAAATAAGTAAAATAAAAAAAAAAATTTAAAAATAATGTTTAAATGTTATATATTAAGCTATAAAACATATGACATAATGTTAATGTTCCGTAGTATGTAATAGTAATACCTTTAGCTGTTGTAGTAAGTGTTAATAACACAGAAATTGCCTAGATTAAAAGTAATTTATATTTAAAATTATATTGTGTGGATGACTGACAAATAGTATACATAAGATAAGTTCCACTCTTAACTAGATTACAAGACCAAAGACGAAAGTTCTTCTTAAATAACAATGTATTCTCTGTAAATTATTGTTGGCTATAATATAATAAAAAATCATTGTTTACATTTAGGCAAGAGATTAAAAACCAAAAAATTACAGAAGAATTCTGGTAAAGAAACATATTATATATTGCCTACATTCATTTCTAGAATTCACATCCAAATCTTATAACCAGAGACCTAACTTTTATAGAATAAAGAGTTTTAAAATTTGAGCGAAAATTGTCAAAATAAGCAATGAAATATCATATTATTTCTTTTAAAAATTATAATTTATGATGAGCTGTTGAGTTAAGGAAAAAAAAATTTTTGCGTGATTAAAAGACAAAAATAATAAATAACTATGTACGAAATAAATCTTTTATATTTTTAAAACAGAAAAAAGAAATAAAAACACCTCTTGATTTGTAAAAACTAATGTATATCAGTTCATAGGGTAGAGAGGCCTAAAGAGAATGGACCATATGTTAGTATGATGCCATGGTATCAAAATTTAATATAACCTTGTTGATCATTTAGAATGGTTCAAGTTTATTGAAAATGAAATAACTGATATTAAAAACGGAATCAAAATAATATTTAGGATAAACTTTAAATGTTATGTTATATATATATTTTGTATTTAAAATTATCAATAAAATAAACTGTATTGTTCTGTAAATAAAGGATTGCGGGAACCTGGTAACACTGAGTATTTTTAAAAACTGTTATAATCATAAAATATAACTACTCAGTTTGTAACATGTGTTACAATATGTGTTGTGAATTAAATGTGTGAAAATATATATAAAAATAAAAAACCGTTACAAATGATTGTATTTCAAAGAAATACCAACAAACTCACATATTTATTTATTATTTATAAGTTTTACAATCAAATTACAAGATTATAATATTTAACTATAAATCTCACCTATAAACAAAGAAACTACATTTAAAGTTTATCCCATAGTATATTTATTCCCTTTTGTAAATTAATTATTTCACTTTTAATAAATTCATTTCACATTCATTACAAATAACAAGGTTATATCAACCTTGGTTACCATGGTAACTTAATGTGGTCCACTATCAGCTGGTCTAATTGCACTATTTTTTTTTTTTTTTTTCAAATATAATTATGAAATTCTGGTCTCTGGATCCAATACATTTGGAAAAAAAAAATAAAAGTAATATAAAAACTTAAGACTGTAGTAATATTACTTTCTCTCTGGATTCACTAATTTATTATGTTTTTAGTTGCAAAAATATTTTTAATCAGTTTCTCAATATTAGCAGAATAATTTAAACTTATAAGTCCCAGGTTACAGTAGAATATAAAATGATATTAATTGAATATATTTATTTTTACAGTACTTATATTTAAGGACGGAAACTAAGAATGTTTATTAGTTGTTGTAGGTTGATTTCTAGAAGATAGCAATAAAGGGATAACAATCGACAAACGCTTGAAAATAGATAGTCGATACATAAAACTTGTTCAGCATCTTAAACGTAACCCGACAGCCTTCTTAAGGATACAAAAACACATTTATGGTCGTTTCTCAAGCTTACATACATTTAAACGACATCAGGAACTTATCTTCTCCAAAACTACTCTTCATTTCCAGTAAGGTAAAACTGAATTGGTATTTCCAGCCGATAATCACTGATAAAGGAAGTTATTGTTTTTTAATTCCATATTATATAGAACTTATGTGTAATAACATTCCGGCCAAAATTAATCCAAAATCGACCCGTACCCTCGCCGATGATCTGTGAATGATACTATCAACGGTTATTTCTTCCCCCTTCTAATGTAGCACAATTTTATACTATCCTACTTGCTCGTAGGTTAGCAATAAATATAGTTAGTGAATGGTCTACCAGGGTTCGACTCGGAAGGGTCAAGCATATTCCAAGGGGTTTCCTGAGTGGTTTTCCTCCATCCATGCCTACATGACTAGACTATTTTTTACTGTAATGATCATTTTTGAGGATGAAACGTTTTTGTTTTTTAAATGAAAATTATAAAATGCTCAATGTTATTTAAAGGTTATTTATTGTATTTTCTTGATTAAGAGACAAATGAATTATGAATCATTATCATACCAATGACAAAGTTTGAAATGAGATTATTTTCATAATTAGAAAATATGACTTACATGGCATGAATTAAAACTATTTATTAATGTAAGAAAATTTTTAAAAGTCAATTTAAGATATCTTAGATTATATTACTTTTTAAATTGAATAATATATATAAAAAAAAAACACTGACTTTATTTGCATGGCACCGGGGACCACCAGAAAAACTCCAAATGTATGTATCTCATGTGTGTACACTTCAAGTTGTAAATAAAATTTGTGCCGATTGTGAATAATTTAAGACTACAAGGCACATTTTTTTTTTTTTTTTTTTTTTTTTTTCCCCCCCAAAAAATGATGTAAATATAATCAAATAAAAACGTAGAATTATTTCACAACCTCTTATAATTCAATAAATAGTAAAAATTAAGCTTCATTTAATTTATGTACACATAATTTTTAGAAATTACACAAACTGGTAATATTTAAAAATTGAATTACTGTAAAAAGATAAGAGATAGTTTACACTGACTGGCATAAGGTTTAGAAATACAAATTATTTTAGGATCGCTTGGATTTTACTTTGGTTTGAAACATCTGCAATTATAGATGCGATATTTTGAATGAAAGTAAAGCCATAATTATACCTGGCCAAGAACGTAGATAGAATAACAATTAAATTAATTTTGGCTGTGCGGAAATTAGAGTTTTAAACACATTTTAGAATTGACTGTCAAGTATGTAGTCAAAAAAATTACCTTTTGCACTAGAAATTTCATAAAACAAAGGTTTTTTAACAGATTTACCAAAATAATACATAATCTTTAACAATCACTCATAATAGTAATGCTACTGTATGAGTGATTGAAATGATTTTATTTGCTTTTAGTTAGGCAGTTTTTGTTTAAGTTCAGATTATTATATATGTTTAAATTTTTTTATTCTCATTAGCAAGAAATAAAGGTTCTCTTCCATTAGTGCATCTCTCACAACAGTGAGTATTTCGCTCCTGTTATCACGATACCGATATATAAAGAATGATAGATATGAAGATGTATGATAAGCTGAAACTTTATTGCTTGTTATTTTATCCTCTGTAACTTCAATGTACTAACCATTGTATAAAGGAATGTTTTGACTCTTTGAGAGTAAACCTCCAAAAACCTCTCCTCACCCGTTTGGGCGCCATAAATGCACGTGGTACACCCAACTGTCATTCTGTTTCGTTTGCTTTATATGTACTGAAAGAGTAGCAGAAAAATTAGAACTTTGATTTTCATTCAATGGAAAAAGTCAGATAATCTGAGGATCGGAAGAACCAAGTCCAGTTAAGAGAGATTCTACCGTCGATTTTTTAAAATTAATCTCGACCAATCTGTGAGACTTAGTATTTCAATCCTTCTTTAATTTTGGATGTACATTTAAATACTTTTATAGTAATTTTTGTTCCCATCATTGCTGCATTTCCAAATTTTATTATTGTTGAAAATGTTATGTTAATAAACTAAACTAAGAAGTGGTAGTTATTTGTTAATGAGCATTATAAACGATTAATTAATGTAAACTTTCTGAGAGATGCACTAACTGAATGTTAACAAAATAAATTTTATCTAATGTGCCTATTCATAAGAATAAATTAAAAAAATATATATATATATGTATATATATACTTCTCCTAAAATACTTGGCATATAGATGAAATTGTTTATTATACGCATCAGCTTAGTATTTAAAAGCGGGCTCATTAAGATGTACGGTGATGTTACGGTGAATATTAAACTACATGGTTGTACAAATAGACTTATAGCATGGAACATTTCACTAGATATACAAAAAAAAAAAAAAAAAGAAAAAAAAAGACCTATGTTTTACATGCTTTTAAAGGTTAGGACATTGTTAGAATACTTGTTAAATGTTTCAAATATATTTTTTAAACAATTTTTTTTGTTATAATGTATTAGATACTGTTTTTTATAATTTTGAAAATATATATATATGTATGTAAAATTAATGTAGGTCCTAAGACCTCGTAGTAATGTTTGTTACAATGTAAATAGATGTAGCACTTATTATGTTAACAATGATAATGCTCAATAAGCAGTAACTTTTCCAAATTTGTTTGTTTCTTTTTTTTTTCTGATAGATGAAATGGAAAAGTTACTCTGATGGAGTATGTTTATTAAGGAATTATTGTACCAATTATATGAACTCATTTAAAAAAAATATATTAAAAAAAAAAGAAGGAAAAATGAGTATAAGAATGTATTGATATTAATATAAACATGAATATCATATTTGAGGTTATATCACCTCTTTCTCTCTGTGCATTCATTACATATTATATTTATATTATAAATCTCTTGTCGTTTTATTTATTTTCCCTTTTAATAATTTATTATGACAATGAATTATAATATAAGATCTCAATGATAATATTTAATAATAGGTAAATTAATAAAATTATGGCTCCCAGAAATCCTTCTCCATCCTATCAATAAACATTCCAATTCTATTTCTTCTACAGATTATCATTAAATCTCCATCCCTTCTAAATTATTGAAACCTTTAGAAAGATTGGTGCAAGCTCAAGCTTCCAAATTCCTTGAAGATTCCCATCTACTTGATCCTTTTCAATCTGGATTCCGTCCCAGCTATTCCACGCAATCTGCGCTAATCAAAATCACTAGTGATATCCATGCAGTGATAAACAAAAAAAATAACCATCCTTATTCACCTAGATTCCTCTAGTTAAAACTTCTAAAGTTTTTTTGTGACTGTCCCCTCCCCCCCCCCAAAAAAAAAAAAAAATAAATAATAGTTAGCCTAACTATTGATAATTGAATTTTGACTGTAATTAAAAATGTAAAATATTTTTTAATATTATATAATCAAACTGCACTAATTTTGTTTTTAAGTAAAATACTCAAAATGAATGAAACATAATGATTTCATTATTCCTATGCAAACCTCCTACTATATCCAGGTTGAGAACCATTGCTTGAGATTTTTCCCAAGTTGAAATAATTCAAATTTCTCAATAGTTCTTTCCATTAGTTCCAATCTTTCATCTCAAACCATAGGCAAGCATATTCTCTCTATCCATACTCTTAGGGGACAATTAGTCCCAGAATGATGTTTATTTTTAACATTAAACACACTTTATCGGTGATCCAGTTGGTCAAAAGTCATGATATGTTTTTGGGAAATGTGAGGGCGTTAGTTTGATATTAAGAGCATAGCAGCAGGGGCTCAACTTTTCTTATAGTAAATAACACCTGACTAGGAGGCTGGTTCTAATGAGTGAGCTCCTTTTGACTCTGTTTCTCCTAATACCAAATAAAAAACTTTAACATGGATTTAACCGATCATGCTCGATCTCTCTCGGCTGAAGTAAATGAATGAATGAAATAATACTGCATTTTGTAAATTACAATTACAGGAGGTCTGGCTCTTTTGAGGCAGGTATAATATAATAATATACATAAAATAAAACTTTCCTTTCTTTTTTTTTTTTCCTGTTATGCAAAAAAAAATTTTTTTTTTTAAATCTAACAGTCAATAAAATTATACTCATAATCTCCATGTAAATAATAGTATGTTGATATCAAACAAAGTTTGTACATATCAACTGACAATAACAAAAAGTATAAAAGATGAACAGAAAAGATTTTAAATAATATTAATCACATTGTTTACTATTTACAGACTTCAATATACTATAGCAATTAAAAAACTTTTAAATACAATTCAGGCAATCATTCTGATAGTACTGATTACAAATAAGTAAATACTGCAAATTTGCTGGCTATTTTTACAAATTAATAAATTTTCCAAATTTTGAATTTCGCTTCTATTAAGTCCTATCTATTGTAAAAAAAAAAAAAAGGGATCTCTTTCATTGAGGAAGGCTGTACAGTATAACAAATAATGAATGATATCATCTTTATCATTTGAAGAGCAGTGTCTGCAAGGATATTAACTGTTGAATTTTCTAACCTTGTCGTTGACTACATTCCGTGTGACTTTTTTTGCTTGCCATGCGCAACTGGGCAACGACTCTTAATCTGTTTATTGTAATATTAGAGAAAAGGAAATACGGTTCAGGTGGTCCTAGATTACTGATATTTTTGTAATATAAATTAAAAGTAGAGTTAGTCACTCGGTCTCAATATCTAAACCTATCAAATGATTTTTCATTAACTCTACGAGCTCATCACAACACCTCCTAATCTGTTCTTCATCCTGAGCTTCCCAGATGTCGCTCATACCAATAATAGAAAGTAGACTTCTAAGTTCTGAAGCCCAGTTGAAGGGGACAGTGGTGGTATTAATAATGGCTGAATTAAATGATGCATGATCATCTCATTTACATCAGCTACCATTCCGACATCAAGCACTTGAGTTGAAATGAGTATCTTCACAGGTTTAATCATCACAATATTAATTGGCTTTATGAAAATAATACTCAAGAAAAGAAGTATTTTGTTATATAACCTTCCCCACTAGAACCTACCATTAAAAGGCTATATTCGTTGATCGAATAAAGCCATGTTTGAACCCCCAATTTTTTTTTCAACTTTGTTTATTTCGAATGTTCAATAATTGTCAATTCAATTTAAAATCATAGAGGTAAGCGGGAAAAAAAAAAAAAAAAAAAAAAAAAAAAAACAGGGGCATAGGTCGGTAAGCAGAATTAAGATATTTAATTTAAAAAATTTTCTCCTACAGATAAATGAATCACAGATAAGAAAAAAAAAAAAAAAAAAAAAAAAAAAAAATGTATAAGGATCAACGGTCAAGACGGCAAACCCTAAAACACGTTCCATGTCATTCTTTCCTAAGCCAACTGGCTCAAGGGGGTTTTTAATTTTTTCATTTCATAATATACCTTTATCAATTGTAATTAACAGGGTTTGAAATCAATAATTATTTTTTTCCAAAAAATCATATAATAATTATTATATTTGATTATTAATTTAATAATCATTCCCGATTTATTAATAAAAATTTCAATTGATATTTGATGTTTATTGATTTGATTAAAAATTATGATCACTCACTGAGTGATACGGTATTGCATAAATAATAATGATTAAATTACGATCAAAAAAATGTTTATCAGAAAATAAAAATCAATTTTTACACACAAATTGATTAATATGTTTGCATACAAAATACTCAAAATGCATCTTGGAGATAATTCAAAAAATTTAACTTTCTGATTTAGAAAGGAATTACTCAAAAATTATTATTATTGTTAATTGTAAAAATTTTGTTCAAAAATAATGATCAGAATTTGATTTTAATCACTTATGATCAAAAATAAAAATCGATCTTAATAAAAATAATGAAATGATTTTAAAAATTCCAGATAAAAATCTTGATCCTATTTGATTTTTATTATTATATTTTTTAATTATAAATTTCAAACCCTGGTAATTAATGTGTTGTGCAGTTTTGTTTATTTTGATTAATGGGTACAAATAAATATCTTGTTAATTTATTTGTTTTTATTTGAATCTAATGGGGCAAGTTATGCAGTTATTACAGAGATGAATATTCCTACATGAATCATTGTAGAAAAACTCCCAAACCTTCAATTTAGTTTTTCATAAAATATAATTTTTTTACTTAGCACACCATTCACAGGTGCCACAATTACAAAGTTCCTTGTGCATAAATACAGCTGTATTTCAGAATTCATATTTTAAAAATTAGAAATTACTCTTCAAAGTCCATTGATTTCAATTACTTTCACCCATCTTTGTGCTAGTATTGGGTTTGAGGCATTCCTTTGGTTTTGAGGCAAAGCATTCTCAACATCCAATTTTTAATTCATCATAATTATAAAAGATCCAACCTTTTAAAAAATGAGCCATTGATCTAAACAAACCATAAACTGATGGTACAATATCTAGGATATATGAGTGATAAGGCAAATTTTTACTTTCTGCAGTTCTGATAACGTTCTTGGTCAAACAGAACCAGCAAGGTCATTGTCATGTTGCAAAATGGCTTGGCTCCTGTTGGCTGAAGCAGGGTAAATTGAACTCAAAACTTTATAAACTCTGCCTAGATGTTCATAGTAAAAGATTGAGTACACTGCCATACCATAGTTTCACCAATCACAAAGCATCCCTTTTTTCCCAAACAAATCAAAGTGCGGCAGTATTTTGATGGATAACGGACTCTATTTCTATGCCAAGAATTTCATTTCAGCTTCTAAGCTTTGTATCATGACCTTTTGTCCAGTTCGCTAGAATGTTTTAAAGATTTAAATTTAAAAGCCAATCCCAGTGACAAGAAACTCGACGATACACAAAGTAAACATTGACATAAATAATAGGAACTAAAACATACATAAAGGAATAATTATGTAAGTTGTGTATATTAAGGGTTGTGTTCATGGACAAGGAGTTTTTCAACAATTTAGTGAAATCACAAAGTTTAGGGCTGTCAAATATTGGCTTATATCTAATAAAATGGGGGGTAGTCAGCTACATTATCAGGTAAATGGAAAATCCCTTTTATTTCAAGCCCTCCCCCTATAACGGTTTGACTTTAATTTACACCTCCTTTATTATATGTTTTTGTTCAACACTTACTTTTGCTGGTGATTCTTATTTCAGTTACATTTTCAAAGCTAATTCCAGTTGTGACAATGGGATCATGTTAAAATAATTACAATAATTTATTTTTCCAGACAAAAGTCCATTTATTTTTTTAAAAAATAACTGAGCTTAGCACCTCCCCCCCCCCCCCCCCAAGCCCTTCATAGTGCCCCCCAATTTGAGAACCACTGCCTAAGGTTTTCCTTATGGCTAGTCAGTTTTAAACCACTTGTATCATTGTATTTAATTACTTGTCTAACATTTTAAAAATTATATATATATATATATATATATGGATAAATTTCTTGACTGTTACTATTAAATGTTTAGTAAGGTTCTTGAGGTTCAGCTAATAAATAAAAATGACTATTTTGGCGACGTTTCGAGACTATATAAATATATATAATTACAGAATATAGAGGAGTATGAAGCTACTTACAATGTTACTAGTGGATATGGTGTACACTAA
This sequence comes from Euschistus heros, assembly GCA_003667255.2. Classification (NCBI taxonomy): domain Eukaryota; kingdom Metazoa; phylum Arthropoda; class Insecta; order Hemiptera; family Pentatomidae; genus Euschistus; species Euschistus heros. The sequence continues at coordinate 1,072,259 of RCWM02000184.1, read as the reverse complement.
CTAAATTCTAACAATTCTAGAACACAACTAACTTAGGGGAATTTTTGAACAGACACTAGTATATTACACTGAAATATTTTTGTACCCGCATCTTGGGAATACCACCCAGTCCTTTTAACTTAATTTCTCCAAGGGATTTCCCCACAACCTTTGTAACTGTCTGTTCAGATATTCCCCTGGGTTAGTTGTGTACTAGAATTGTTAGTCTATTCATATTCACTAGTAACATTGTAAGTAGCTTCATACTCCTCTATATTCTGTAATTAAGCATAATAAGCATAATGGACAGAGAAATATTTCTTTTTTTTAATGATAAAATTATAGTTGACTGTTAACATGAATGTAGAAGATAATCAGAGATGCAGTCAAAGAGGAACACCACGTCTAATTGTAAGTAGAAATACTTTAATGCATGCCCATGTTTCGACCTGCCTTGCAGGTCTTCTTCAGGGCTTGGATCACATTCCCTTCTCCATCTAAATGCCAACTTTCCCACATTATTCCTTAATGGTCTTCCAATAACTTTCCATTCCTCTGTTAAAAATTTAGGCTTAACCATTGATCAAACCCTCTCCTGGAAATCCCATATTGCTCAAATCTCCCGAAGGTCAATCGGTATCCTAAAACTATTTCACCGCTCCCATCACATCCTTCCCTACCCACACGCAAACTTATAGTATCCCCCAATTTGACTATGGTTGCGTGATATATGGTGGGCTCTCGACGGATCTTGAGGACAGATTAAAACGCATCATGAATTGCTTCATTAGGTTTCTCTTTGGAACCTCGAGACGTTCCCATGTTTCGCATCTCTACATTGAGTTAAATTGGCTTTTCCCCTCCTTCCGCAGAAAATACTTCCTAGGCACCTACCTATTCTAAGTTATCAACACCCGTCACCCTTCCTTTATTTACAGTAACCTGAAATTCAAGTCTTTCAAATCACTGCATACAAGATCTTGTCTTTCCGATCTCAATTGGCTAAAGTACTGCATTCCAACATTCCTTCCTTGTCCGATCCTCTACTCTTTGGAATTCCCTCCCCTCCTGTATCCGCAATACTTCTTCCCTTAGAACATTCAAAACACTATTCATTCACCATCTTCTTTCCCTCTTCTAATTATAAGGATGTGTGAACTATGTATGTAATCGTCTAATTTAATTACTAAGACCGCCAGACATAAAACATTAGCATAAATTATGGTTTTATTGTGATAATGTTTTAATTTCTTGTAATGATAATTTTTGATTTTTTATCTTTTATTTTTCTTTAAGTTTCTGTTGGATTTTTTCTCTTCTGAAATTTTGTTTAGAATATTAATCTCTATTTTGTATACTTATTTTTTCACTCTCTTTTTATTTAAAGTTTTTCTCTGTATTTTTTTTTCATACATATTTGTATTCAGTTTATCTATGTTGATTTATTTTTAATAGCCTCTCGGCCAGTTATGATCTTACTATGTATTATTTAAAGTTATTCTTAAGGGACTTCGTCACAGAATAAAGTTTTCTTTCTATTCTAAATCAGTAATACAAATACAAATTAGGAAGGTAAGGTTAAGGACAAGACAGGAATGATAGGTAAAAAATTAAAGGGTAGTGAATAAAGGGATAATTAATGAAGAATTAAAGAGGACAGAGGGAAATGTAAAGTACGTGCTGTTCCTCTTTGTCTGTATCTCTGATGATCTTCTTCTCTATTTATTTTTTTAGTTTTATTTTTATTTTACACTTGTCTTCAAGCTAAAGACAATCAGCGAATGTGATGAATACATAATAAATAATGTAGTATGTAAAACATGATGTAAGTTTTTTTTGGATGATCCATCTGTGATGCCTAAATTCAAATGGGTTTCAGTTAGTATATGTATTCAGGTGTTGTCTTAGTTTCTGAGATTTTCTTGGTAAAACCGAAAAGAAGATTACATAAAGCATGTGTTGTTTTTTTAACAGAAGGGGTTCATATCATCCTTCTATTGAAAGTTCAGGAGAGAAATAAATTTATATGAAGGGAACATAATTCCTCAAAATCAAGTATGGAATAATCTAAACTTTTATTAATTCAGAAGGTTAATTAATTTTCCTTAACTTTAATAAGTTAAGGTTATTAATTTTCCAAAAGAAAAGGAAAATTTTATAGCTGGAAAAGTATTATAAAACATTAACATAAAACTGACTGTAACACTTATGTAAGGCCATGAAGATATTACTGAAGATTTTGGAAGTTTCTTTGGAACAAAGCATCACGAAGTTGGAAGAGTTCACCAATTTATGAATTCTTATAATAATAAAAATAACAGAACTATACATATTTTTAGTTATGTTATCTTATGAGATGGAATATCTTGTGAAATAAATCTCCATAAAAAGGATCTTGAAATATATGATTAATATTTAAGTAAAATGAATTGCATATTACTAATTGAGAGTACAGATCAGTTTGGGATTGTTGTAACTCTTTTGTCGAGTATTGTACTCCTTTTATAGATTTATTTTGAATTACAAGTTTCGGGAAAACATCTTTCCCATGTTAATCTAAGAACCTATTTAAAAATGCTACATTTTAATAGATTGACAATGTGGAAATACACTAAAATAGGTTCTTACCTGAGGATAGGAAAGGTATTTTCCCTACACTTGATGAAATTAAATAAATTTATATATGGAATAAAGTGCATGACTTAAGTTATATAATTGAACCCGCTTTTACATTATAGTTATTTTCTACTAGTATATTATACCCATAAGGGTTCAATTCCTTTTAAATATCAGATACCTGTTGCCCCTGTTTTTGAAACTCGCTGTCCATTTATTAATTCCAAGCATGGACTTTATTTTGGCAGAATGCTATAGGACATTCTAAATGTTAATAACAGTATCTAACCTCACACACAAAAAAACAACAGAAAAACTGTATTAATAAAACTGAACTTTATGTTCAGATTATAACTTTATGCATTAATTATAACTAAATAAATTAAAGATATACTCAATTTACTGTCCAAAATATTAGCTATAACCTTTATTAAAGGAATATTATATGTTTGTACCAAATTTCTAAAGCAGCAGACCACCAGTTCATTCATTCCTAGATTCCAGTACATTTCCATCTTTGTTACTTCTTGTTACAGACTTTGAAACAACTCCATTCAAAAATCAAACATAGTTACTGCAAACAATGATTATTGAATGTATGTATTCATTGTTGATAATAAAGTTTTAAAATAGTATAGATAAATATCCAGCAAACTTAGTACAGATATTGTTTAGGTAAGTGTTTGGTTCCATAACAAAAAGGCATTTGCCAGAAGCATTGAAACTGATTGTCAGTCCAAGCAAGATATAAATTTGAATAAGAAGCTACAAACTAAAACAACTTTCTGTGAAACATCAGTGCATCTCCACCATCTACGGTATTTTTTGTATTCTAAAAGAAATAACTAAAATCCAGAACAAGAGGAAATGCTGATCTTTACTAAAAATATGTAAAACATTATATGTAGTTAGTCTGCATTGTAATTAAATATATTAAATTGTTGTTAAATTAAATTATATTAAGTTGTTGAAAGTAATCTTACTTGATATTTAATAGTACATTTCTTTAATTATCATTGGTATTTACTCTCCAAATGCATTAATCATATTTATTGATTTACTTTTTAAAAATGTAACTGAATGTATCAATATTCAGAATTGAGAATCGATTTTCTGGTGTAGGTATCATAAATCGAAAAATGTATGTAAAAAACTTCACTAATTATATTACTCAAAAACTCAAATTGAATTAAATTTATAAATTTTAAATTTAAAAACCTATGAATTTAATTAACGTTGAATTAGTTAAATGATCCCATTAACACTTATTTATTATCAGAACTTTGTGTTGGTACCAACTTCAGAGTAAGTAGAAATAGTTGGAGCCGTTACATGGAACGTTGTGGAACAGTAACAGGTTTTTGTAACGGCTACAATCGCTATAACAATTCCAGTTACCTCTCTGAAGCTGTTATCTATAACGCTATTCAATTTTATTTAATATTGTAAATCATAATTTCTTAATATTTATTAAAAAACAAGAATTTAAATAAATAATAAAAACATTATATTTCGTGAAATATATTGTCGAATAACAAAAAAAAGTATTCTAACATATTAAATTATAAGAAATTAATAAATAATTCTGCTTTGTAAATTATACGTTGTGGCGGCACCACACACTGAAATGTGTTAAAATCTTATTTTTCTGTTAGAATAATTGAAAAGTTAAATAAAATAGTTAATATAAAATATTAAAAATCAAAAATAATATTTTTTGTATATAATATTTTTGTTAGAAGCTGGCAACACTGAGTGCGTGATAACCTAATATAACCTCGTTGTATGATAATGTCATGGAGTTATAGACAAGTGGAGGGGGCTTATCTCTCAATAGCCAAGACAGGCATCCATTTTGGTGTGAACTGTATTATCAGTATATTAACCTCTTATCAGTGCAAAGTTCGGCTTCTTAGGCTTTAAACTGCTGTTATTTTATTTTAGTGATTTATTTACTTTAGTAAATAACTTATTTTATTTATTACGAACCCTTTCAATTGCCCTAGGTTATATAGAATGCAAGTCGCCAGTTGGGCATAGTGGGCGTGGCCGGTTATGTTTTGGTCTCGCCCCTCACGGAACAATATACGGGAAGGGCCTCTCCATAGTACTATAACTCCATGGATAATGTGTTAATTAGATTAATAAAGATTATTTTTCGTTTTTGTGGTGAGTTTGTGAGATTGGTGACCCCGACGTTATTTATGAAAATTAATTATGGAAAAACAATTCATGGAAACCTATTGGATTTTTCTCCAAAAAGGTTTGCTGAAACACATCGAAAATGCTCAACATATGATCGAGAGTTGACAGCCATCTATATGTCAATCAAGTTTTTTAAATATTTGTTGGAGGGAAGGTCATTTGTAATATACACAGATCATAAGCTTTTGACTTATGCATTTAAACAGAAGAACGACAAAGTATCACCTCACCAACTTCGACAATTGCAATATATTTCCCAGTTCACAACAACCTTAGTTCATGTCTCAGAAAAAAAACAATATGATCGCAGATTACATGTCTCGTTTCGAGGAATACTCTGCAATTAATTACACCGATATAGCAGAAGCGCAAACGCATGATAAAGAACTACAACAACTAGTTATAAAGAACTGCAAATACTGGTTTGATTTTTAAATCCTACCCTCCCTCAGACACACCAATCCCATACTATAAACCTTCAAGAATTGTGTCAAAGATGGAGAATCAAAATAAATCCAAATAAATCCCATCAAATAACCTTTACCCTTCGTCGTAAACCTACGACCCCCTGCCCAACAGTATCCTTTAATGATATTCCACTAATCCCTGTTGAACAGATCCGCTACCTAGGACTCCACTTGGACAAACGTCTTACTTGGAATCCACACACAAGACTAAAACGACAAGAAACTGCTCGTCGTTACAGACTACGAGGTGTGATCAAAAAGTTTCAGGACTTTTTATATACTATGGGAATGCAATGTCTAAAAGCGATGCGGTTGGCAGCATTGTATTGCCTGACTCAACAGGAACACAGCTGTGCTTGCAGATCAATCATAACATCACTGAAAGTAACATTAGCACAGTTTGTTTGAGGTTAGTTTTATAGAGTTTGGCTATTTTATGAAAATGAATGTGAAAGAAGAGCAACGTGTTTGTGTGCAGTTTTGTGTGAAACTGAACAAAACGTTTTCTGAAACCTTTTTGATGTTACAAGAGGCTTTTGGTGAAGAATGTTTAAGCCGATCATGCTGCCATCAGTGGTTCAAGAGGTTTAAAGAAAGCACGCCAAGTCAAATCAAATGTGAAGGTCATGCTTACGGTTTTCTTTGACTGTAAAGGTGTTGTCTACTATTAATTCCTTCCACAAGGTCAAACAATTAATCGTTTTGTTTATCTTGAAACCCTCAGAAAATTGCATAATGCTGTGAGAAGAAAGAGACCTGAGCTGTGGCAAAGTGGTGATTAGGTCCTTCACCATGACAATGCTCCTGTTCACTCTGCATTAGTTATCCGTAACTTTTGTGTAAAAAACGCAATGACTGTCATTCCTCAGCCCCCCTACTCACCTGACCTGGCTACAGCCGACTTTTTTCTTTTCCCGAAGCTCAAGAGACACCTGAAAGGACGAAGATTTCTAACAGTTGACGAAATTAAAGAAAAATCAACGGAGCTGCTAAACACCTTTACAAAAGAAGAGTTTTCTGGGGCCTTTGATCAGTGGAAACACCGGTGGGAAAAGTGTGTAGCTTTCCAAGGGGAAGGAGACAATTTGAATAACCTGTATGTTGTATGAATAAATGTATAAAAATTCAGTCCTGGAACTTTTTGATCACACCTCGTACTTCAACATTTACTTAAACGTTCAAATACCTCCCGATTAATTACAAAAGACTCATATACATGACTGTGATTAGACCTATATGGACGTACGGAGTTGAGCTTTGGGGCTTTACTAAACCATCCAATTCATCCCGCATCCAATCTTTACAATCCAAAATCCTTCGAAAAATCCTCAATGCTCCTTACTTTGTGACCAATAAACTTATCCATAAAGATCTTAATATACTTTACGTTTCTGATTTAGCTCATACCAGATATCAATCCTTCCATAGTAAACTCCACAACCATTCAAATCCATTAGTATCACAACTTGCTTCTTATTCCATTCCAGATAACCCTCCTAGACGCCTGAAAAGAAGATGGCCCCGGTACCTTCTAATATTGTACTTCATTATATTGAACCTTTATAAGTGCTACCAATGGGCAGTTGCTTTAAAAACAAGTGACGTGTCATTTTTATCATTGTCATAACATTTATTTGATGTATTAAATACAAAATTGTATACAGTTGTAAATTTCAGTAAATTTCAATGTATAAAATAAATCCTAGCCTCATCCTACCACAACGCCTTTAATTTTAATACAGTTCCATACTTCGTATTTAAAATACGTAAAAATAAAATATTTTGTAGGATATCCTCTCATCATTCTCAAATCGTTTCGGCATTTATTCCCCAAGTTTTTTTGGGTGTATCATCAGTTTTGAGGTTCCTGTTTTCTTTTGATTCTGTGATTATTTTACGAATCCCCTACAATAAATAAACTGTTCCTCTTATTAACAATTAGCAATTCCTATCATATCTTTTATTTCATTCATAATATTTATTATATTGTTGTTGAACGTTTATGATATGATCAAATATAATAAAATATAAATTATCAAAAACAAATTGTATTAACTCGCGTTGTTGACCACGCGACTATCAATTTTTGGCTTCTCTCTTATTTTTTCTTTCCTTACATTTTTCTTTCATTATTTCTCCTGCGCCTTCAATTCCTTAAGTCTGTTTCTATATCTTTCTCTGTCCTGACAGTCCTGGTCCGTTATACCTAATCTTTTCGTTTCTTCTTTCATCTGTTTCATATATCCTCCTGAGGTTTTATATCCACGAATTTTCTGAAATATTTGCTTATTCAGTCTTTCCGGGACCATTCTTATCATATGTCCATAGAATTTCAGTCTTCTAACCCGGATTTCCGTTTCTATGTCCTTTGTATCTTTATAGATTTCCCGGTTGGGTCTAAGCCTGTATCCTTCTTGAGTCTTTTTGGGGCCATAGATCCTTCTCAGAATTCTCCGTTCAATCCTTAGTAATTCTTCCAGACTAGGAATGCAAGTGGTTTCTGTCCCGTATAAAATCGCAGGTTTAACGACAGTGTTGTAGTGTCTTATTTTTGATTTTGTGGACAGGTTTTTTTTTTTTGTAAACGTTAGTTGAGTTCTCTATTATAATCTCATAACTTTTTTTTTCTTTTTCATTTTTTTTTTTTTTTTTTTTTCACACCTGTTATTAAGGTAACAGTTCAAAGTTCAAAGTGTAACGATATAGGCCTTATAGTGGCGAAGGAGAAAGTTAATGTAACTTAAAAAACAAAAAAAATTAGTTATAGAACACTTCAGCTTTTTCATTTGTTTACCACCGCCGTTCATGAATGAACCATTCAAACAGACGATGTAGGCTGGAGATTGGTATCGTCGTGGGGTTTTGCCCCCCCCCCCAAGATATGAGTCGTGTGCTTAATGTATTTTCCTCAGAACTCTTTTTGCCAGGAACAACTTAGACCAGGGCGGAAGTTTTTGCTCTTTCCCCCGGGACTCGAACACACTCCTCCCCTCCCCCCCCCCCATACTGAAGATAACTCCCCCTCCTATATTTCCGCAGTCTTCTCGTTCCCTTTTTTCCTTTCTTCAGTTGGCTCTAGTCCCTTCGCTTTTTCGTAACCTCTCTCCCTTCTTCGGCTTTCTTTTTTTTTCATTCTTTTTTTTTTCGTAGTAGCTTTCTTTCCGAGATATTGATCACCTCATGCTCGAGCTAGCTAAAGAAAAAGAATTCTTTCTTTCAACTTCTGTAAGTCTGCCAAATGTAGGTTCTTGGCTGCTAAAGATGTCTGAACATTATAAAGAAACATATTGTGTTTCTAGAACTAGAAATAGTTCAACTATTTCCTCTAGATAACAAAACTGTCTCTGTCCCACACCAGTGAGATAGAACTTTAAAAAAATTAAAATATCAATCAATCTTGACAATTTATTTATTAACTACTGGCATAAAAATGCTTCGCCCGCTCTCATAAATAAAGAACTTAAATTATTTTAACTAATAATTGAATTTTATTTTAAACATAATGTTATTGATAAATTTCAAATTGCTAATATGATTGATTTTGGGACGGAGACAGGCGATCATCATTACCTGCCCTGCCTCCTTACCCCACCCTTTGTGTGCTTAAAGGGGTTCGGTACGGTTAGGGTGCTACAATTGTTTTATTAAACATGCGATTGGGTGCGAAATCGAACTTACAGGCATATAAATCCTTATTTTGATTTAATGAAGTAACGAGTTGTTCGATAATCTGAGACTCCACATGGACAAACGTCTTACTTGGAACACACACAAGATTAAAACGACAGAAAATTTTCCGTCGTTACAGGCTACTTCAACATTTACTAGACAAACGTTCAAAGCTTCCAATTAACAACAAAGGATTCATTTACATAAATGTGAATAGACCTATTTGGATCCAAGGGATTTTTAAGTATTGGTAAAAAATAAATAGCATTAAGATATTTACAGACTTTTGAACTCTGGAATTTGATATAACGGTCATTTATTTTTTTTATACGCCTTATTATATAATAGTAAAAGGACTTTCCCTCCTGCTCCTTTCTTAAGTTCACTTATTCTTATAAACTACTCATTTAAAACATTCCTTTTCCAATATCTCTTCACATCCCAGTCAGACTGCCAATATGAATAATAATTAACAATTAATTTGGTCAATTTCAATAAATCTGATACCGGTGAATTAGTTGATAAATTTTCCTTTATATAATAATAAACGTTTATTTGTTCAATAATGGTACATAATTCACATCTTTTATAAAAATTCTTTTCTTTTTTTTTCTCATTTATTGATATTTACAACTGTACAGAATAATATACAACAAGTAAATGTGTTGACAGTGAATACAATGGCATGTAAATAACTTGTGAAGAACTACTCACTAGTAGCAGTTCAATAAAATCTACACTAAAAGGTCTCTAGGCCATCTTCTTTTCAAGCGTCTAGGAGGGTTATCTGGAATGAAATAAGAAGCAAGTTGTGATACTAATGGATTTGAATGGTTGTGGATTTTACTATGGAAGGATTGATATCTGGTATGAGCTAAGTCAGAAACGTAAGGTATATTAAGATCTTTATGGATAAGTTTATTGGTGACAAAGTAAGGAGCATTGAGAATTTTTCGAAGGATTTTGGTTTGTAAGGATTGGATACGAGATGAATTGGATGGTTTAGTAGAGCCCCAAAGCTCAACTCCGAACGTCCAAATAGGTCTAATCACAGTCATAGTTACTTGCTCTGATGTTATTATTTGAGTATTATTTGCTTTATGGATATGATATATCAGTATTTCTATTCATTTAATCTTTGTTCATGTATATATATATACGCAAGTAAAGTATACTAATTATTAATTCTTAATTATGTAAAACTATGCAGCAAACTATACCAGACTCTAATAATGTGTAGTATGTATATAGTAGGAGTAACATTTTATTTTGTTCCCAATGCAAACTTTACTAAGATGTGCGCTCAGCTACTCATAACAAGTATGTACTAAATTGTTTATATTTTGAAATATTTGTACAAGATCTTTTCTTCAACAAACATAGTGATTATTATATTAGGCTATTTTCCTAGTTTTGATTTGTTACAGAAAAATTACAAAAAAAAAAAAAAAAAAAAAAAAACGTTATCGTGACGTTGACTCATAAAATGATGAGAAAATAAAAACATTTAAATATTTTGTTTAATTTTATAATTACAGACTACTTCAACATTTACTAGACAAACATTGAAAGCTCCCAATTAATAACGAAAGACTCATACACATGACTGTGATTAGACCTATTTGGATGTACGGAGTTGAGCTTTGGGACTCCACTAAACCATCCAATTCATCTCGTATTCAATCCTAACAATCATAACTCCTTAGAAAAATCCTTAATACTCCTTACTTTGTTACAAATAAACTTATCTATAAAGATCTTAATGTTCCATATGTTTCTGATTTAGCCCAAACCAGATACCTATCCTTTAATAGTAAGCTCCATAACCACTCCAATCCACTAGTCTCTCAACTCGCTTCCCACTCCATTCCTGATAATCCTCCGAGGCGTCTGAAAAGAATATGGTCAAGGGACGTTCTAATATAAAATTTTTATTGAAGTGCTACTAGTGAGTAGTTCTTCACAGGTCACAGCCATTGATATCATTATGATCAAATTTACTTGTTGTATATTGTGTACAGTTGTAAATAAAAATAAATAATTAAAAAAAAAAAAAAGTAATTATAAAAACCACAATGCTTAAACGTTTGATAATTAATTTAAAATTAGCGATGCATCGATTGTAAATATCGGTTCTCGAAAATCGATGGTCCAAAGTCGATTCCTTATGAACCGACAGATACCGCAGACATTGGTGATATTTTTGTAACACCTCATTATGTCATACAGTACATCGAATACAATCTAACCTAAAAAAAAATGAGGCGCCTGAATGCAAAACGTAGCAAATCCACCGTAAATCGAAAATGATTTTTATATACCGTTCGATCCAGATCCTTGCAATACAGAATACTGACTAGGTTTTAGGTTCAAAAACAAAGGAAAAGCTGTTCAAATTTACAATTAAAAATCACGTACTGTATCAAAAGGTAGTAAAACCATGCCTATCACAGTAGCAAAAGGGAGTATCTCACAATATGGCTGCCATATTATGCATATCATTTGTCAGATTTAAGACACAAACGAGGTGGAAGAAACACAATTAGCTGTTTAGAAACGTTACCTGTTATTGTGATCGTAATTACTATTGACTAGTCCATTTTTTAAATTATATTTCATTTTTTTTGTTATTTAAACTAAACTAATAAATGTTTTTAAAAATTATAAAAAAAGTTTTTAGATAGATATTTGTTTTGAATTTTAAAGTTAGCTACTAGATAACAGAGTCAATAATAATTTGATAGTTCTACGTAGTTCAATACTTTATTGTTTTTATTTTGTTCCTCAATACTCTAAAAAATAATCGCATTTATCTATACAAATATTTTTTAATGATAAATTGTTTTTAAACATTTTCAAAGAAGTTTTACTAAAAGTCTGTCTAGAAGTAAGATGAGGAATAATAATAATTTGTTTAGGAAAATGTGTATTGTGATTACATAGACTAGTCCATGTATGTACATATATCGTTTATTACTTTACTATCCGTTTTTATTGTTCACCAAGCTAATAAGTAACATTTTTGAACCTTAAAGTGTTGCAAAACGAAGTAAGTACCCAAAACTGTTGCAAAACGGAGTAAGTACAGAAGAAAACGAATTGAAAAAAAAAAAAAAAGAAGGCTGGTCAACTGGGGCCCTTATTACGCTTGCCCAACTAAAAACCGTCTATTTTTCTGTTAATTATACAAGAAAAATTACATTCATATCAATTGAGTATCTTATTGCTATGGTTTTTGGCTTCTGGTGAAAAATTTAGAAATTTGGTTTTGCTACGTTTTGCAACTGGACGCCTCGAATATTGTTCCATTATCAATATATATTTTTAAAACTATAAATGAAGATTTCCGTCATCCGTCGGCAATATAATGCTTTAAAAAAATAAATCATACATAATAAATTGAAATAAATAAATGCAAGAATCGGTTAATCGATTCCCGAGTGTACCAACAAAATATTAATTATTTTGAATAATCATTGATCGTTTATATTATTTAATTATTTATTTAAGTAATTTGTCATTTTAATTTTAAAATGGAAATGTGAAAACAGCTGTTGATTATAGGTAGTCATATCAATACGATCTATTATTCTTCCCAATCAGGGGGGAATTGATTTTAAATTTGTTTATGACAATAATGTAGTTTTTGTAAGGGAAGGAGACCACATGCTTAAATAACCTGGAAAATCTGGAATAACTTGGCCCAGGAAAAAACAGGAAGGTTACAGGCGAAGATCTACGGATATATCACATGAAAAGGATAAAAGAGGAAATATTGAACAAAAACATCTTTAACAAAATTTTTATTTACAAAAGCATCGGAGAATACATGAAGCAAATAACAAAAGAAGTAAAGAACCTTAAAATTTCAGATAGAGAACATGGAGGAAAACATTGAAAAATCTCAACAGTATTAGAAGAAAAAAAGAGGGGTATAAAGGAGTCCGAATAAAGGAAAGAAATGCAATCGAAAATCATAAAACTGCGATAGGAAGAAAGAAAATAAAGATTTCCATAGAAGTCTAACCAATGATTGGCCGTTACGTGAAAAAAAAAAAAAAAAAAAAAAAAAAAAAAATGTATTCTTAAAATGTCTTGAAAAATAGAAAATAATTAAAAAATAACAATAATTAAAAACAAAATAAATAAATAATTTTAATAAATTAACAATTTATGCTTCCAAACAGTCCCCTCTAGTTTTAATATTTAGAGGCCGTTTTTTCGTGACAAAAAAAAAAAATGTATTCCTGAAATATCATGAAAAATAGAAAATATAAGACAATACTTAAAAATGAAATAATTAATTAATAATTTATAATTCCAGACCCCCCCTCCAGAAAAATAGAAAACATTAAATAAAAATGAAGAAGTAATTTTTAATTAATTAATAATTTATGTTTCCAAACAGTTCCCCCCCCCCCCCCCAGTTTTAATATATTATTTAGTGGCCGTTTTTTAAAAAAAAAAAAATGTATTCCTGAAATGTCTTGAAAAAAAGAAAATATAAAACAATAATTAAAAATAAAATAATTAATTAATAATTTATAATTCCAGACCCCCCCTCCAGAAAAATTGAAAACATTAAATAAAAAAAAAGAAAAATGTAATTTTTAATTCATTAATGATTTTATGCTTCCAAACAGTTTCCCCCTCCCAGTTTTAATATATAAAAATATTTAGTGGCCGTTATGTGAAAAAAAAAAAAAAAAAAATATGTATTCTTAAAATGTCTTGAAGAACAGAAAATAAAAACAATAATTGAAAATAAAAAATAATTTTATTAATAATTTATAATTCTAGACCCCCCCCCTCCAGAAAAATAGAAAACATTAAATAAAAAATGAAGAAGTAATTTTTAATTAATTAATAATTTATGTTTCCGAACAGTTTCCCCCCCCAGTTTTAATATATAAAAAATATTTAGTGGCCGTTAAGTAAAAAAAAAAAAAAAAAATGTATTCTTAAAATGTCTTGAAGAACAGAAAATAAAAACATAATTGAAAATAAAATAATTCATTTTTAATTAATTAATAATTTATGCTTCCAAACGGTTTCCTCCCTCCAGTATGAATATACAAAAATTATTTAGCAGCCGTTACTTGAAAAAAAAAAAAAAAAAATCTATTCTTGAAAAATAGAAAATATAAAACAATACTTAAAAATAAAATAAATAATTTTATAATTAATTAATAATTTATGCTTCCAACCCCCCCCCCCCCCCCCCCCCCCCCCCAGATTTAGTATATAAAAAATATTTAGAGGCCGTTAATAAAAAAAAAAAAAAATGTATTCTTAAAAATGTCTTGAAGAAAAAAATAAATAATTTTAATAAATTTTTTAATTATTAATAATTTATGCTTCCAAACTGTTTCCCCCCTCCCCTGTTTTAATATACAAAAAAGATTTAGAGCCCGTTGATCAAAAAAAAAAAAAAAATCTGTTCTTAAAAAATAGAAAATATAAAACAATACTTAAAAATAAAATAAATAATTTTATAATTAATTAAATAATTTATGCTTCCAACCCCCCCCCCCCCCCCCCCCCCAGATTTAGTGTTTAAAAAATATTTAGCGGCCGTTACGTGAAAAAAAAATTATTCTTAAAATGTCTAGAAAAAAAATAATTTTTAATTAATTAATAATTTATGCTTCCAAACTGTTTCCCCCTCCCCTGTTTTAATATACAAAAAATATTTAGAGGCCGTTGATCAAAAAAAAAAAAAAAAATCTATTCTTAAAATGTCTTGAATAGTAGAAAATAGAAAACAATAATTAATAATAAAATAAATAATTTTTTAATTAATTAATAATTTATGCTTCCATACAGTCCCCTCCCCAGTTTTAATATATAAAAAATATTTAATGGCCGTTACATGAAAAAAAAATGTATTCTTGTAATGTCTTGAAGATAAATAATTTTTAATTAATTAATAATTTATGCTTCCAGGCGGCCTCCCCTCCTGTTGTAATATATAAAAAAATATTTAAAACATAGAAAAAAAAATACAGTACGTTACTAGCGGGATATCGAAAACGTTAAGACACTGAGCTAGCATAATAATTATGCAACACCGTGAGAAAGACAGAAGGGTACTACACCGAAATGATAAAAAAAAAAAACTGATTATTTCAAAAGACATATAAGAGAATAAAAAAAAAAATTAATGAAAAAAAAAGTTTCACCGCACTCCCCAGCGCACGCTAATCTGTTAATGATATGCAAGAGCTCGAAGCAGGTAGGGTACGTGCGAAAGAGTACCAACACCGTACTCTGCATATCATGAAAGCCTCTTGTAATTAGCCCTAGGGGTTAGCAGCTAAGGACAAGGAGAAAAAAAAAAAATGTGAAACTTTTAGTTTTTTGAAGGGGTCGCGTCTCATTGTTCCCAGACGTGAAAAAAAACAATGGTAGGGAGACCCCCGTAGCGACACCACAAGATAAAAAACTTCTTATACGAACATTTTCCCAGAGAGGTTTTATATTCCGCGTAGCTTCCTGATTCCATTACAGATCGGGGAAAAACTTTATTCCGGCCGCCTCTCAGCAATTAAAATAACATTTAATTGCGTTCCGTTCTTAGGTTTAATGTTTGTTTTTTTTTATTTTTATTTGAGTTTTTTATCTTGAGCCTCGATCCAGACGAACCTCCCTGGTCACTCCTTTTTTTATTTCAAGGTCTAATTAAGTAATTAGAGTCCTTTAGGAAGGCAGACTTAGCTTGTTTTCACAGGTCTGGGGCATTCTTTAAGTAAAAAGGATCAGCTTTGTAAAATATATGTATACAAGCATCCCCGTCGCGGCTTCGCCCGCCCTCATAAGTAGAGATAATTTTAACTCAAAATTAAAGTTTTATTTGTTTAAGGATAAGATTCTTGTATTTTAGCATGTGGCTCAGCATTATTTCTTCAATGATTTTTTCACGCATAGCAGTCATTATTAACTTGTTTAAATTTAGATTGATTAGGTTTTTGAAGATAATATAAAGCATAATTAATCCAATTTTCAATTTTAATATATGAGTTGGTAATCCAGATGGGCAGAGACTATTAAGAAACTGTTGCATATAATGGAATGCATTATCAGTGCTTACAACTAAAGGTTCAAAGTTCATATTTTTACACACAATATTAAACAGCTGAGGATCGGCATTTTGATTTTTAATAATTTTCATTCGACAGAAATAATTTTATTGATTTGATCTGATTGGATTTTAATTTCTAACCATAAAAGTATGTGGTAGTGTGGCAAAACCCGTTTCTAACACTCAACATTGTACATTTAAATTTTTATTGTTGCTAAACCTAGAACTATGAACATGACGTAGTTAAAATTTGATATATTTCACTCCATATAGCTGTTTTAATAACAATTTAATTGAAAATAAGTAAATTTTATTATCAATGTTCACCTCTATGTAACACTGTACCTTTTAACCTTTCATGTAGATGGCAATTGCCGCCATTTTTGAACTTCACTGTTACCCACTTATTATTCATTTTTCCATAAAGAATCAGTTGAAAATCATTAGATTTTACTATTGCTAAACCATCCTTGAACTATAAAGATGATGTAGTCAAAATTTGGTAGACATTGGTTCAGTAGTTTTTAGTGATCACAAACGAAAAATGGCTTGTCCTTTTATATAATAGTATAACCTTATACCGCCATATGTTAGAATCGTATAGAGCTAACAGATAATTGTGACTTGCAGATAATATACAAATAATATTGCGACTATAAATTAAGATATAAGCTATCCTATCTTTTTTGTTGGATCAAACTGCACACGGTGTGCAAATTTGATTAAAGTCGGTTCAGTAGTTTGGGTGTCAGCCTGCCCCAAGAACATGATACGTAATTTATATATATTAAGATAGGTTACAAAGCAGAATAGCTTGTGCAGGTTATAATTAGGATAAAACATTTAGTGTACATGGAAGCTGTGGAGTAATTAGAAGATAAACATACTAAAAGTCCCCGCCCCTGGGGGTGAGATAACTGTAATGGGGAGGGAAGAAGGTCCCATTTTTTTGGTATTTCGATTACAGTGGAAATTCGTTACTTCGTGACACCATAATTCGTCAGATTTTCTTCTTTTTATTTTCTTTTTTTTAATTATCAACTATAAATGACAAAATTAAATACGTATGTAATTCATTTTTTCCCCTTGCTACTTATTTATTCTTTAAACCGCTTCATTTGGTCTGTCACTAAAAAATACGCCTATATTTATACATTTTGTAAATCATTTCATAGAAAAAAACCAAACAGCACAAGCCCGGAGTCGATACCTCCATTGATTGTAATAAGAGATGAAAGGAAGTATGAGTGCAGTTGACGAAATCCCGGAATCAGTTATAGTCCAGTCAACGAAGGATTTTTAGAGGAGTTAATTCATGTAGAAGCCAATTTTGGCACAGCTGTAGGGGGAGGTGTCCTTAACAACATACTAAAAGTACTGGGGGTGGGGATGGAGCTAACGTACTATAACGGACTTTAATCAAAATTTGATATATAGAATCTAATTGCACATTTAACCAACTATGAGATGGAAAAAAGAAATTCCGAATCGAACAAATATTTTTAGAGTTATAACGAGAAATGTTCCGAAAAAATAAGGATTTCACAACAGTACGCACAATTCAGCGAGGTGAAATGGATATTTCACGGAACTTAATTAAAACTAAATATATGGTATCTGATTATAAATTTAATTAGGTTTATGATGAAAAAAAGAAATTCGACGTTAGACAAATAGTTTCGGAGTTAGAGCCAAAAGAGTACCGACAAACGTTTTTTTGAGGAAAAGTTCGACTTACCGCAAGTACTATAATAAGCATATTAGGCTTAACGACAATAATTTTATTTTAAGCAATAAGCATTCAATTAATAATAATGAACTATTCATTTGTAACAATAAGTATTGGAATTTTTTTTACATTTTCTAAATCCCCCCACTATATCTTCTTAAGCATTGATCCCAGAAAAAAATGTATAGAACTTTTTTTGTGAAAAATTTTATTTAAATTAATTTAATATATAAACATATTTTTGCTAGAGGCAAGAGTTTTCGAGTTATTAACGAAAAACTGAAAAAACCGTCCTTTAGAGCCTCACACCCTTAGCTCCACCCCCACCCCCAGTACTTTTAGTAAGTTGTTAAGGACACCTCCCCTTACAACTGTGCCAAAATTGGCTTGTACTTGAATTATGTCTCCTATTCGGCCTTTTTTTGGTCTTCGTTGCTTGGACTATTAATACTGGAAAGCTCTTCCTACAAAAACATTAGCATCTGGCCAATGTCTGTTAGCAACTTTTGCTCCAGGTTATATAAAATGAGAAAAGATAATATTCCATTCAAAGAAGTAGAGGAAATGTTAACACTAAGTACATTGAGCGGTTTCGAGCAGCAATGTGAATCAGATATTTCACAACTGCGGCAAGTGTTTAGCTTTTTTTTTCATTTTCACTCAAGTCCAATGTGAAATAATGTTCGTTTTCACATTCAATAAATCGGGGAAAAAAAAAAAAAAAAAAAAAAAAAAAAAAAAAAAAAAAAAAAAAAAAAAAAAAAAAAAAAAAAAAAAAAAAAAAAAAAAAAAAAAAAAAAAAAAAAAAAAAAAAAAAAAAAAAAAAAAATTTTATAGTTTAAAATGATTATTTGTTTCTTTTCCAGTAAAAATCTGTAATTCGTCATTTCCGTTATTTCGTCACCCCCTCTTCCCAACTCATGAAGAATTATCAAGTTTCTACTGTATATCTCGAAAACGGTGTATTCTAGAAACCTGTGTTTCAAAGGTTAGGAATTAAATTTAATTCTATACACATATTTGTCAAACTTCCAAAGGTTTCCGAGTTATACGTTATTGAAAATCGGTAATTTTCGGGAAAAAAATGTAATTTTTACCTCACTTTTCGTCAAAAAAAATTTTTAGTACCTTCCACAATCGTATATCAGAAAAAATGCCAGAATCAAAATTGTACAAAATTATATTTACTCTAATGTCATATATATGTTTCTGGGATTGAAGCAAATTTTCAACAAAAAGTGGGGTAAACATTTTTTTTAATTCTAAAATTATTGATTTTCAATAACGCATATCTCGAAAACCGATAATATTTTGACAAATTTATATGAAATCAATTTTATAGAGAATTTAATTAGCTTTAATTTTTATTTGAAACTTATTTTTCTAGAGTTCACAATTTTCGAGTTATAATCGAAAAACCAAACAAAATTAACTTCTCTCCCTCACTGTTAGCTCACCCCCAGGGGTGAGTTATATAGACTTTTAGTATATTTACCTTCTAACTATTCCTAACGAAGCTATGATATAAAAAATTATCGCATATTCCATGCACTCTACACCCCTCATTCCAGCAATCATTGACTGGACTATAAGATGACAAGGGTTTATCTATTCTAAATGTTGTGTTTAAACCTATTTTTTTTATTCTTTTCTGAATTCGGTGGATATTGGGCCGTAATATCCAATAACCTAAAAGAACCACCTAACTGACCCTCCACCTCTGTGCATTTAGTCAACTATTTGTGCTGTTTTTAGCCCTTTACGTTTAGCCTCCTTAGGTCAGTACAAATATATTATATGTGAAAGGAACAGACACGGTGTGATAACACCATGAAGAAATAACTGTTAAAGGTAAAATTATAATGATATGTTATGGGCTAATTAATCTGGGAGTTGTATTGATTGATGTTATGAATAGAATAGTAGTGTAATTATAAGAAATACTGTTTTCAGTCTGAGGATGGGACAAAGTTCCCGAAACATGTAACTTAATTGAGGAATAATAAAGAGGAGTGATGCCAAAATAAGTGTGATATTTCTATATTTTGTTTCTTGCCTATAGGTTATAGGAAAGAGCTACCGATAGATGTAAAACTTCTATGTGAATTATATAAATCGATCTGCAACAGTGATGCGGGTTTGACGAATCTGGTGGAGGAGTTGTTGACTTCATTATCTAAATTAATTTAAAACGCTTAAACTGGAATATCAATTTCGGATTAGTCGGAAACGACAAGCAGTTTCTTGTATTTTTAGTCGAGTTTGTCCCCTGTCCATAGTAGGGGAAGGTGCTGTACCTAGACAGGTGTACCAGTGGACATTTTTAATTAAGAGAGAGTGGGATGATGGAAATTGAAATTGTTAGATTGGTAGTGCTGCAAGCACCCCCCTGCAGTTGTGCGTGTGTTTTCAAGATTGTCATATCAACAGTTTAGTAGAAATTATTATTTTTAAGTTTTTTTCTTCCAAATCCTGACCAATTCAACCAGTGATTTAATTTTTTTAAGTCCTATACTTAGAAATTTTCTAGGCAGTAATATTTATTTGAGTTATCCGGTAAATATATCATAACTTCATATGTTTTCATATCAGTTATCACTTACGGGTTTTGTGAAACAGAGCTTTCCGCACAACATGGCGTTCAGTTGTACCTGTGGACACCATTGTCAGCTGAACCTGTGGACAGATAGTTAAAGTGTCCACGGGTACAACAGATTTTTCTTTTTGTTTATTAATTCATTATTTCAATTATAAATATTGCGGAAACGTTTGTAGGCATTCCGCGTGATATAAAATCCTTAAATTTGCATATCTACTATTCGTATAACCTTTTTTTTTAAGAGGAGAAAACTCGCCATTCACTGTTTATAACAATCTATTCAACTAGTAAAGATGGTGATTTCACAAATGAGATCTTGGCTGATCCATCAAGCGAGGATTGTAATTTTTTGGATGAATTGATGAATGATTATGAACAAGGAAAAGAAATTGAAGATGAAGAATTAAATGTTGGTAGCTATGTTTTGTGTTGTAATTCTTCAAATGATAGAACCCCAAAATATATTCTTCTAGACATCGCTACTGATTATGAAATTGAAATAAGAGATAGCAAAGAAAATTACCACCGCCATCTTTTATAACTGGCACTGGGAGGTTATGTGAACAATTACATTTCCCTACATCTTTTCATGGATACGATCTCTAATGATTCGATTTTTTAAATTAAAAAAGAGTGTGAAACTCGTTAATAAAAATTATAGGTTCATAAAAGATTTATTTTTGTTAAAAGGTTTAAAAATAAGTAAAGTTTCTATTTACTTTCATATGCTAAATTTATTGTTGTCACCTTTCTAGTCGGCCTTCTAGTTTTATAATCAAGTTGACTTTTCTTGTTTAAATATTCTTACAATCCAATACTAAAACGACAAGAAACTGCCCGTCATTACAGACTACTTCAACATTTACTAGACAAACGTTCAAAGCTCTCAATTAATTAGAAAAGACTAATGTACATGACTGTGTTTAGACTTATCTGGACGTACGGAGTTGAGCTTTGGGGCTCAACTAAACCATCCAATTCATTTTGTATCCGATCCTTACAATCCAAAATCCTCAATGCACCTTACTTTGTCACCAATAAACTTATCCATAAAGATCTTAATGCTCCATATGTTGCAGATTTAGCCCAAACCAGATATCATTCCTTTCATAGTAAGCTCCATAACCACTCAAATCCCATAATTTCTCAACTTGCTTCCCACTCCATTCCTGATAATCCTCCGAGGCGTCTGAAAAGAAGATGGCCCAGAGACCTTCTAGTGTAGACTTTTTATTAAAGTGCTACTGATGAGTAGTTCTTTTCAAGTTTTGTCACGTTATTGTAATAGTTAACAGCACATTTACTTGATGGATAAATATTGTAAAAAAAAATTCTATTCTGTTTAGTACATTTTACAAAAACTTATTGCTGATGTGTTTCTCTAAATATCATATTAATTACCCCTATAAACCTATGAAGAAATGAATGTCCATTGGTACAACCACTAGTGTCCACAGGTACAAAGGGGGAAGGTACCAATGGACACTAATCAGTAAGTTACAAAACATTATTTTCTGTAAAAATAAAATTACTTTTCAAAATAAAGACACCAGGGTTCGGATAGCTCCTTAAATTTCTTATCTAATGGTACAATAACCACTAAGATAAATAAAGCACCAAAAATTAGAAAAAATTATAAATGAAAATTGTCCACAGGTACAGCACCTTCCCCTATCTCAAGTGATAAATACAAGCGTGTATTTACGAAATATCATCCTGTGTCTACTGAGTAACTTATGAATATTGTAGGAATTTCGTTTATAGGACTGGTTGTTCTAGAGATAGAGCAGAGAGGATTCCTTCTTATGTATACTCGTACCTCAACCGAAGAAGAAGATCTCGCTGAAGAAGATAAAGACCTTCATCATTTCACAGCTCGTTGCCCAGCGTCTGGATCTGCTCCAGCGACTCTTCTCACATAGTATTATATATATATATATATATATATATATATATATATATATATATATATATATATATATATATATATATATATCACAGAGAAAATATATTTTTAAAATAAGGTGTTAATAACTGTCTGGTTTACCCAATCGTCTTAGCTCTTAACCGTCATTGCGGCGTCCCTGGGACTCTAGCAGATATATACAGTTTCATAACTAATGTCATTTTCGTTCAAACAGGATGTGTTTTCCGGTACCTTCATAGGGTGAGGGGACGTAGCATTTGTTATGTTTACTAACAGTCTTGTGCGAGTTCAAGTCGGTGTTACAATTTCTTCAGAGTCCGTCGGACTCCGCGACGCAGTTTGTGCTATATTTTCAATTTTGCAACTATGTCCAGGAATCCAGAATACATTAGAACTACAGATGCTAACTATGAGGAGACCCTACTAAAATGACTCGAGGAATCTGACACAGAGTTTTCAGATCAAGAGGGTGATCCTGAATTCAAATTTCCTGCCGAGAATGCTGTCACAATTAATTACGACGTTCTCTGTTTTATTTGTGATCCGAAAAACCAATATACTTGCAATGTTCAAATAAACTTTATGTGAACATGCATTTAAAATCTAGATGTTTTTTTCAATGACATTTCTACCAATGTCAATTTTTTCCATAATATAATATATATTAATAAAAGTTTTATTCAAATGATTAAACAGTTTACAATTGCACATATTAAATATTTTACATGTTTTGGTAATAAAACAATTTACACTACATTGACAGCTGCGCTTAGCTAAAATGGGTATAATTTGGAATGCATTTATTTTAACAGTAGGAAAAATACTAAAAAACCTACAAAATAAGAAGAAAAAAAAGATTGATAAAAGCAAATACCTACATAATAAAATTTACTAAACTATAATTCATAATTTATTAACTTTTTGTACATTAAGTTAATCAACATTTTGGATAATTAACTTATATATTATTTGTGTTCCAATAATTTAATTTCAAGCCGAGACAATAAATTTTTGGATGTCTTGTTAGCAAAATATTGTTATAGTAGTATGTGGTTTGTACGTTTGTGTATGTATCTTCTTAAGGATTGCTTGTTATAATTGCCTATTGTTTGAATTATAGGATTTCCTGAATTGTTTGTAGAGTTGAAAAAGTTTCTGGTCTGTGTGTGAATAAATTGTTTAATAGTCTGAAAATCTAATTCGAGTAGCATGTCGGTTATTTTTGTGTATCTGGGGTAGTCATTTATTATTCTCATGCATCGGTTTTGCACCCTTTCAATTTTTTTTTTTTAGTTTGAATCACAGGTGTAGCTCCATACGGGAGAGGCGTACGTTAGTAATGGTCTTATGACTGATTTATACAGAATTATTTTGTTTTTGATCGACAGTGGGGATTTTCTTCTGAAATACGGAGCCATAGTACTTAAGAGTTTTTTTTTGGCTTTGTCGCATTTGTTATTTATATGAGGTGTGAATGTTAATCGTTTATCTAGTTCCAAACCAAGGTAGGTAACAGTTTGAGTCCAAGGGATTATTTTATTTTATTTTTTTTCCATATGAAATTTAGAAGTTAACATATGCAAATTTATTATAGTTGAGACCTTAGGCAATATGTTTTTCGCTAAAAGTTTTTATATTTTTGGTTCGTTTTTAAAATATAATTTTCTCAGTGTAACAATGTTTATTTTCATCAGAAAAATTATTATTTTGAGTTTTGTATCATGATGGCCTTACTTTGTTATTCAGTTGGTTGCAAATAAAGTATTTTGTGTCTATAAATACCTTTGATTATTTCAACATCGAAAAAACATTATTTTTAAGGAAATTTAAAAAAAGGGGACTCCTAGGGACTCCGTGACGCACAGAGTGGTAAGGTTTTTGGCCACGCCGGTGAAGGGTTAAAGTTTGTTTATTATAATTGCCATTTTTTTTTGCATTTTGAAGGGTTTTCGTGAATGTTTTGTTGAGCTGAAAAAGTTCCAAAAATCGAGTAACACGTCGGAAATTGTACATAAGAGATGATGTTACCATTTGGTAAAAGTTACTTACAGAATTACTTAAAGCCTATGTAGCTTATATCTTATAGAGGAAGTTCATGGAAAATCGGTATCTTTAGGCTGCCATGGAAAACAGCTGATTGTAAAAACAAATGACGTCTTCTAGTCTAGACCTTTAAGTTTTTTTTTTTTAGAATATATAATTCTATGAATCGACTTTGGATAATCGATTCTCGACACCGATTCTTTTACCAAGAATCGATATATCCCTAATATATATGTCAAACTCCGATCATGCGTATAATTGGGGCCGAAATTCATCCGGATACCCAAAAATCCAGTAATTAGATTTACTATTGAATTAGGGCATTGAAATAAAAAGTACAGACATATGTAATGTTTTAACTATGTATTTTATGTTACTCGATTTTTAAGTAAATAAAAAACTTCTTCAACTCAACAAAAAATTAACGAAACCCCATAATACAAACAATTTGCTGTTATAATAAACAAACTCCAAGAAGAAAGGGTAAACCAGACAGTTATTGAGAACCCTACCTTACAAATTAAAAAAAAAAAAAAAATTTAGCCAAAAAAAAAATTTATAACATTCCTTTTTAATCCTACAACTCAAGTTGTAAAAAAATTTCAATTCTGTCTGTATTTTAAAAGATGTCAATAACTGTAATTTTCTTGTAAAATACATTCCAGGAATAATGTTTGGTGTGAACCTTCTTGTTCAGCTTAAAGTATATTAAGAAAAAATTACTGCAAATTTTAACTATATTGAATTATCATATGTGCTGAATTCGAATCTGAAGAAGAAAATATTCTTTCTAGCATCATTTTTGAGATAATAGACGTTTTTTTTGTAAACCCGAAATATTTTATTTTATTTTTTTAGTCCCATGAATATTTTTTGTGATTTTTATATTTTGATGTGTCATGAATTCGAATCTGAAGGAAAAAAAAAATTCTGTCTAGCATCATTTTTGAGATAATATACGTTATTTTTGAAAAACCTGAAATAACGTATTTTTTTTTAATTTCATTTATTTATTTATTTTTTTTTTTTTACGCCGATGAATATTTTTTGTGAATTTTATAATTACAAGTATACTGAATTAGAATCAACAGAGAAAAAAAAACTCAATCAAGCACTATTTCTTAAAGACTGGAGGTTGCTTAAAAAAAACAAAAACAACTGTAATAGCACTGATTTTATTTCATTTTGTAAAAAATGACCAAAGTTTCAAAATCAAATAGGTTTTTTAATTTTTTGTTAAATCTTTCAATGAAAAAAAAATGCTGGAAATTTCGAAAAACACCTTGTTTTTCGACCAAAAAAACAAATTTGACAAAAAATGTTGCCTGATCGAGATTTTCTGACTTCGGATTCGTGTTCAGCACACTTCAAAACATAATTAAACAACATTTTTGTTTAAAGGAGTATTTCGATGCAGAACAGTGTAATTATAGCATGAATATTTCCGAATATTTCCTTAATGGTGTCAATGACTGTCTGTTTACTGTTTACCCTATGTACACGAATGTACTAGGCATATACTATTAGAACAATGTTTAGTTAATTATATCATACATAAAATAATTCGTTTAGTTTATCATATCAGCATAATTTTATAGAATATTTCAATGTCACTTTTTACTTATAAATCGTTAGTAAAAATAAACTATGACTTCTGGTGTGGTGCACACTCTTTTCTAATTTTAAACTTCATTAAATTTTAATGTATTGTTGAAGAACAGTCAGTTGTAAGAAACATGAAGTATTTTATAAAGAATAAATATTTTATGTATGTATATATAAACAAAATATTACAAACTTCCTATCAATCTAGCCATGAATTAAAAGATAAATAATTGAATAAATGATAAATATTATAACACTAGATACATGAGGGGTCGATTTTCAAAATGGTATTAGTGAAAATCGTAAAACGTTTCAAGAGAAAAAAAGCAAAAAATTCAATAATTAAAAAATTCTTTGCAGACCGCACTGCAAATAATTTCCTTGTTTTTCATAAGTTAAAAAAATAAAACAAAAAAAAACATCATTAATGTGGGAAAACCGGAAAATCAAAACTTCTTTTGAAGGGAAATAACAAAAAAAAGTTTATATCAAGGATCAAAACAAGGACACATAGTATATGTTTTTTCGAATAATTATATATTTATATTTGTATGTACAATTAGTTTTTGGTTATAACTAGTACAGTTTTATGATAACTAAATTTGGTGATGTGGTTCTTACTGGTGAGGTTGGTATTACGTTCAAACACAAAATGAATACAAAAACCACTACCAAACCTTGATAGCAGAAAACTGGCAAAAATTAGTGTTTTTCAGATAAAAACAAAGTTGTCGTCTTCAGTAGACGGTGGTCCCTATGTACGACGTCGTTCACACGAAATATTTTTTGAAAACTGCACATAAAAAGCAGTGAAGCATCCAGCAATTTTTCAAGACGACTTCACGCTCAGCGAGTTCAATTTGTCTTATATTGAAACTTCTCCAACAACGTTAGGTAATACTAGGCAATCTTGTATGCCATCTGTGTCCTACTTTTCGTATCACAGACCTATAATTAATAAAGTTATATTGTAACACAATAATTATTTGTTCCCTTGCTTTTATCATTAATACATAAATGAAAATATTTTATTTAAAAAATATAACCCGCTACATAAACTTATTCACGTACAACGGCCGTGTCCATGACACAGCCACACGATTTTTTTTTTTATTCTCGAAAGTGGTAAAGTGTAAAACCCCGTAAATGCCCGTAAGTGCGATATTGCAAAAACGTTTTGAATACCAGCGAACACCTTATTCACAATTTTTAAAAATAGGCTCAAGTATGAAAATCAGGCTTTTCCATTATCAAAGATGTCAAATGGGCCCGAGTTACAAAATATCGACTTAGGCGAACTACTGGTTCAGATTTTTTCCAAAGGTCCACTTAAATTTTTAATTATTCTTTCATTATTATTATTTCAATAAAATATGTACATATTTTCTGTTATATTGATAATTTTATTATAAACCTCTAACCTTTATTTATGGAAGTCAGACAGAAATCACCTCAATAAATCGAACTTTTTTTTAGTTTTTCAACATTGCAGTAACCCTGCAATGGGTGCATGTATTTCTTCGCGTACCTTCTCTCGGCATAACACGTATTATCATTAATATTTGTACAAACATGTTCAGTTTTATATACATTGTAAAAATATTTAAAAATAATATAGGAATTAATATGAAATATAAACAATAATTACTTAGTGGTATTAGAAGTTACTTAATAAATACAATTTCAAAAATGAAAAGTGAAGCTAAACAAAATAAGTAAATATATAAATAAATGAATTAAAATAAGGTATATAAACAAATAGAGGTAGAATTATAGATAAATTGTTCAATTGTTGATGGAGTTCCATATAATTAAACGATCGAAATAAATCTAACTTCGATACATCGAAATCCACGATAATTCGCCGTTTCATAGTTCCACTTGAAGTTCGTTATATCGAGGTTCGGTAATTGTTCGGATGGCCGACACCAACCCCTACACGCGCCGAGAATACCTTTTATCGATTCTAACCTTGTTCCGATTTATTTCGATCTAGCCGCTGCTTTTTGAGGGGAAAGGTTATTCTCCTACATTTACTGAGAAACTCTTAATCTCTGATCAAAGTAATATTAACTTCTGTTAGTATTGAAATGAGAAATAAGGAAATAATGAAGTGGAAATAAGAAAATATCAAAATATAAGACACGGAATCAATTTTGAATTATTTTTAATTAAATCAGGAATTAATTATAATGCTAAACCACCAGGAGAAAGAACAAATTATTAAACTCTTATTTATTTAACATTTGTAGCTACATGTTTCGGAGACAATGCTTCATCATCAGTTAAACACCAATAATTCTACAATTATATAGTAATGTGTCATTTACCTCTTAATCTGTGATTATTTTCACATTGTCAATTCTCCATGTTATAAGCCATTATATAATGTAGGACAGAATCCTTGTTGAAAGTTATGATGTTAATTTCTGCTATATTTTCTCAAGGGAAGCGGAAATAAGAAAATATGAAACCTGTGATATACTTTCTCACATTTATTTATAAACTGATATGTTTTATTGAATTAATAATACTATCTGTCTCACTTTAGCACAAAACGTAATATGTATACTGAAATTTTATCACTGAAATTGAAATAACAAATAAAAAAATATAAAACACCAAATCCATGTACAAATTAATCTTCTTAAGTTTTATAACACTTTTACACATTAGATAAGAGGAAATAAGAAAACATGATTTGATAAAACACTTAATCCTTTATGAAAATCATTTTGTTAACTTCTGTTTCACCTATTTACATTTAAGAAGTCTAAATATCAATATAACAAACTAAACAACGCAATCCAAGTTGAGACTGTAGAAGTGATTGTTTACATGTGAGGTTATAGGAAAGAACTATCGATAAATGTAAACTCGAAGTGAAGCGTAAGGATCGAACTGGTCGGTGTAGCGCGGGTCAAGCCAGTTTGGTGGTGTCAGTCATCCGAACCTTTACCCGAGGTTCCACTGTATCTTAGAAGATACGATACCCACTTATATTTTTAACAACTGTTTATTTATTTATTTGAATAAATAATTTCGGTAAAGGTTCGGATGGCTGACACCATTGTATAGAATATATAACAGTGGAGCTAGTACTGACCCCTGTATAAATATATTATTAATTCAAAATTGATTTAGTGTCTTAGATTTTGATATTTTCTTATTTCCACACGATAATTTTCTTATTTCTCATTTTAATATTAGAAAGTAAACAGAAGTTGATATTACTTTGAACAGGGATTTAAAGTTTCTCCGCATATAAAGGAGAATAACCTATCCTCTCAAAAAGTAGTGACTAGAACATCGAAATTAATCGGAACAAGGTTAGAATCGATAAAAGGTAATCGGCCTCATAAGCCGACTGTTACCCTTTTTTTTGTTAATATTTTCCTTGCAGCAGTAACCCTGTTGGAAGGGATTGTATTTATTTTTTCTGTACACACCATACTTGTACAAAGTATACAATGTACATGTAATTATTTTTTTTTGATTATAATTTTACATGTGTTGAAAGGTTAATATAAAAAAAAAACAAGAAAAATAAAATAAAACAAAGAACAAGAAGTTGTATAACATAAATAATTCAAAATTCAATAAAATCAAGCAACAAAGTTATGTAGAGAAAAGTTTATGAATATTTAGAGGTTTAAAGATATTTCATATTTATATCCTATATTTTAATGATTGAATTTTTAAGAAATATTTGGAAATTTTCAAATGAATTGTTCATAAAACATTGACCATCCACCGGCCAATGTCCTAGTTTCTGTACTGTATTTGTCTGTAGTATAGTTCTGTAGTCAGTGAATAGTCTGCATTCATATATGAGGTGGTGTATATTTTGTTCTTGAGTGAAATCACAAGGACATAGGAAAGGATCTCTTATTTTAAATCGATAGAAATAACTATTTGCTGCCACCATGTCCTGTGATTGTATTGTGTAATGTAAAAGTTAGTCCATGAGTTTGATTTAATGTAGGTCCGTAAGTCTGGAATGAAGTTATGTAGATGTCTTCCCTTGTGTGTTGTGTTCCAACGTGTCTGCCACTGGTCTACTGCTTGTGTTTTAGCATGTGTTTTAAGTGTTCTTTGGATATCATACTATATAGATATAGGAAGGGAAGTATCCTTTGAAGCCTCTTTTGCAGCCTTGTCAGCCAATTCGTTTTCCGCTATGTCGGAATGCCCTTTTACCCACTTGAATGAAATTTGATTGTTATCGTCAGTTTGTAGATGTATTAGAAATTATCTTATTTTTTCAATGATGGGATTGTGACAGTGTCTGTTTTTTTTATCATGTATAGAGTACATTGACTGTCCGTTCGTATTGCAATAGTTTTATCTTTTGTCCTCATATTTTGAAAGTATTCTAGAGATTTAAGGATGGCGAATTGATCTGCTTGATTATTGATACATTCTGGGACTAATTTATACTTTATTACACATTCTAAAATTTTGTTTTTAAAAACGAGGCTCGACCGTAACCCTTAAAAACGTGTTAATGATGTTCATTTGTTTATTTAAAAAAACAAAACAAAGTTTTGACCTAGTGATGCAGTTTCTATGGCAACGGCTGTACACTTCCTCTCCGCCGACCGGCCGTTGTTTTCCTTCCTCCACTTCCCCACCTCCTAGAGCTTCCCCTAGGACCCGGAGGCGTGGCCTCTGCCCCGGACGAGGAGTATCCTAGAGCAGCCATATCGATCATAGAATCCCCCCCCCCCTTCGGGCAAAAACCTATCGCGGGGGGTGAGGAGTTCTCCGGGGTGGGGGTACAGTTTTTGCCCCGCCGTTTTTTCCCCTTCCTCGGGCCAGTCTACTCCGGGCGATGGTCCAGGATGGAGTACCCTTTGCCAGAAAGGACACCGCCACTCACGGCAGGACACTCTGCTCAGCCGAAGATCCTGTCCAGGAATGCCAACGGAACAAGTTAGTATCTAATAGTGGGATGTGCTATCAGTGGATTTATGACGTCATTGATAAGGGGGTTTGTGTACACGTGGGGAGTGAGTCGAGTGGCCGTTATCGGCAATCCTACAAGTGTCCCCTGCAACCGGTGAAATTATTCATATTGTATACACTAATTTATATTTTATTTATTTATTTTTTTTTTAATTTCACTGATCATTCGCAGAGTTGAGCAAAATTTAATCATAGCTACTTGATAACTAATTTCATGGAGACAACTAATTTAATAATGATTTAAATCTTTCAGTCATTTTTTATTGATATATCTTTACCATTTAGGAAAAAACCAGATAAGTTCATTTTTGTTCAAATTAAGATAAATATTTTTTAAACAACTTGAGCAATGGTATCCTTTTATACAATTGACATTACAACTTGCCTACTTATACAAGATGTTTAGGGCACCAATATGGGGTGCCCAATTTATCTTATTGTGAACAAAAACGAAATGCTACAAATATATAAAAATATATATATAAAAAAAAGTTATATTTCAGTTGTTTACAATGCAATAAGAACATACTTGCCAACTACTGTTGGACACTACTACCGGAGACACGTGATGTAGAAAACAAAACGGAAAAATATACACATAATTATGTTTAGTATTAAATATTATTATTTTATATATTACTGTTTTTCATCAAAAAAAAAAAAAGAAGGTGTTATAAAAATATATGAAAAAAATTACTTTTTAAATTCTAATCATTAATTATTTTACTGTATCGAAATCAGCACACTTGTAAATATAAAAATTTTAAAAAAATTTTCATGGGACTGAACAAAAAATACGGTATTTCAGCTATATCAAAAATAACGTCACATTTCTCAAAAATGATGCTTGATAGATTTTTTTTATGCCTTCACATTCGAATTCAGCACACATAAAAATATAAAAATCAGGAACAGGAACTATTTTATCGATGATTTGAATCGAAAAGGAAATAAAAATTAAACACTCACAAAATAAACTAAAAAAATATATATAAATAACAAAAAACTAATGTTTATTCTTACTGAATGAGTTAATTATTATTAAATTAGGTTATTGATTCCAGGAAATTAGTTTTCAGATAGCTATGATTAAGTTTTGCCTAACTCATGCATGTATGAAAAATTTTTATCTACAATAAAAAAGAGAAATCGATTTTCTGAATTATTTATATATTTTATTTTTTTAAATAATTAATATTTATCAGACTTTCAAATATTAGACAAATTTCAATAATAATAAATATTCAATTATAAATCAGTTTGTAAATAATTTAATTTAAAAAAAATTTCTTGGGCCTGCGATAAGAAAAAAAATACCGGTTTCGGAGTGCATTTAAAAATTCCAGCTGAAATGCAGATAAGTAACCTAATTTTCAGACTATTTCATAAAACATTTTTTTTTAATTTTAATTTTTTATGTTAACCTGCTTAGAAACCTAGAAAATTAGTATTTTTTTTTTAATTTATTCAATAAATTAATTTCAAATTTAACTTCTAGACACTTATACATAACAGTTTTTCGTATATAATGGAATTAAATTTCAATTACATCGGTATAGTTTTTATTTGTATTTCAACTGTACCGTTTTTATATTTCGACTCAAGAATTTTTAAGAATAATAACAAAATTTTTCATTTACGTTTTGAAATTATTTTTATCATGTAATTAATTTACAATTATCATAATAAGTTTTATATGATTTCGCATATTTTTTCAGAGCCTTAAAAATAAAATTTATTGAATTAATTTTAAATTTCAATTATATTAGCAGTGTTTTTATTTATAAGTATTTAACCGTTACGCTTACATGAACATGAACCTATAATACCATTTTCTCGAAATTAACTCGAAATCGTTGTCCATAAATGTTTTTAGTATTTCAACTAATCTTTTTTTCTAATAATTCTGAATATTTCATTCAGTAAAAAAAAAAAAAAGTAATTTTTTTTGTTAGTTATTATTTAACATTAATGTTAACATGTACATAAATATCTATACATTATAAGGGTTTTCCAAAATTAGATCTAAAACTGCTTGTTGCTGTATTTTGTGTTTTTTTTAATATTTCGAATCAATTATTTTTATTACAATTCAAAATAATTTAAATTAATTAATCTCCAATTATTATTAGAAAATTTGACAACAGTTTCGTCATAAGAGGCAGCAGATATAAAGTCAGTAAATTATAGATTGACATATCAGATATTGAATTCTTTTTTTAGCATGCTATGTGTATAAAGTCTATATATATATATATATATATATATATATATATATATATATATATATATATATATATAAATGAATGTGTGTATATCTGTACTCGATAGATTCAAAAACCGTGCATCCAATCGCCGAGAAAATTTGGGAAATTATTAGGTATATTCCCGGGAAGGTTTTTGAAAAAAAAAATTTTAAATCAGAGTTGGGGTTCTAGGTGTATGTAAATATCAAAATAACATTTATTTATTATAAATACTACTTCAGTGCAGGTGTTTGTAAACAATTAGCGATAAAACATATGTTCTAAATTA
Source organism: Euschistus heros (assembly GCA_003667255.2). Taxonomy (NCBI): domain Eukaryota; kingdom Metazoa; phylum Arthropoda; class Insecta; order Hemiptera; family Pentatomidae; genus Euschistus; species Euschistus heros. Next base: position 1,038,836 of record RCWM02000184.1, on the reverse strand, counting down.
ATCTATATCTATACTATTGTATAAAAGGACAAGCCATTTTTCGTTGGTTATAACGGTACAATGTTATATAGAGCTAGAAATTGATAATAAAATTGGCTTGATTCAAATAAATTCTCATAAAAAAAGCTACAGATATTTACTGTGACGTGTGGATCCTAGGGATATGGTGAAATTATTAAACCCCTCTGTACCAAATTTTAACTACAAACTCTTAATAATGCTAGGAAGATTTTAAATAGTATAGTTTACTATAATAATATTTTAAATTCACAGTGTTAAGTGGCAGAAGTTTGTCACCCTGTCATTAACTTTTATAGTTAGATAGAAATTAAAATCCAACCAAATGAAATCAATAAGATTATTTTTGCTGCACTAAACATTATTGCCTTATCAAAATATCGATTTTTTTTTTGATATTGTGTTTAAAAAATGGGCGACCTAACTTTTTGCGAGCTTTTGATGAAGGTTTTAAGAAGACTAATATTTCAATGATTTCAAATTCATTTTAATTTTACAGGTTTATTTAATAAATTGTACCATTGTTTGTGTTAAAGAGCAGTAATATTACCAACAAATACTATAGCAGAGAATATTAACAACATTATTATTGAAAAAGTAAATTGTGACATAGAGAATATCTCTATTGATAGGGTTACAAGCACTGATAATTCAGTCCATTATCCGCCAGAGTTTCTTCCTAAATCGTCTCTGTCCATCTAAATTACCAACTCATAGATTAGATTTAAGGATTGAATATCCAATAATGCTTTTGAGTAAATCATTGCAATAATACCGGGTTACAGCTTTGAGTGAAAATATATAGAAATATTGCGAGAAAATAATTCTCAACTGCATCATAAGGTTTTTGTTGTTAAAAAATAAAATTGTAATAATTAGTTAAACCTATCTAAGTTCTTTACTTATAAGAGCGGGCGATGTCGTGACTGGAGATGCTAGTTATTAATAAAGAAAATAAAACATAATACAAAAAAAAAAACTAGACATATGATTATAAAGGCATGTTATTTTACTGATTGTATGTTATTAATAGAAGGAATTAAATTTTACAACTTTTTTTTTCTCATAAAAACCTGTACTTTACACTAAATAATTATAGTGGGAAAACTATTAAAGCATTAGTAAACTTTTTAAATTTATTCTTATATAGAAATAATTTTTCCACGATAAAAAAAAAAAATAAAAAATAAAATACTATTACAGCAATACATTTTATTAAATAAAAAAATTAAATTAAAGAATAGAATTGGCTTTGCGTTTTTAATTTTATAAAAAAATAATTTCGCAAGTTTATCTGATTTGTATTATAACTAATAAAACGGTAAGTGACATATTAGAAAACCGAAAATTAATCATAAATTAATTAAGTTATATATATATATATATATATATATATATATATATATATATATATATATATATATATATATATATATATATGTGTGTGTATATTGATTGTAAGACACATTATGAAGAATATGGCAAGAGCGGATGCCCAATACCCTTTGACCTAGTTCCGTCAAGGTATTCCCTCCTGAAATTCGTCATTTTAAATAATGAATTTAAATAAAATTTAATTTTATTTTACCATATTATAGTATTTTAGGAATAGTAAGCGAATAAATTAATTTATGTAAATGATGTTTTCTTAGTAATTATTTTGCTTTTGTACCATGCAGTTTAAGTTACTAATACTGACTATTACACAATTCTTGATTAAATTATTTTTATCATGTGATTAATCTACAATTATCATGAATTTATAATCTATTATATATTTGTCAAATACCACTCACTCACTTAACACGAAATCTCAGAAACCACCGAACGGGTTGGAATGAAATTCGATATGTAGATTCCTCTAGGGCCGTAGGTGCTCGCTAAGAAAGGAATTTAAAAAATCGGCCTGGATCGCGGCTAATTTGCGAAAAATGCGATTTCAATTTTTATTGGGTGAATAATAAAAGATTAATTATCATATGGTATTTGGAGATAAGCTAAGTTAAAAAATAGGTTAGATCTTTAAGCCGCAAACTTTGACCACCGTTTAAGTTCCTTATAGTTGTAAACAAACAAAAAATACGATCGATGTCGAAACCTTATAATATTGGTACTTTCTGTGAACTCATGGTAGCTGCAGAGGTTACTTACAACTTACAAGTTTGAGTTGTTTCGTGAAGAGAAGCTATTAAAAGACTTATGTTAAAGAGGAGGTTAAAAGACTTATGTTCTCTGGTGATGACATGTAAGGCCAGTTCGATGTAGGGACAAAAAACAGATAAGAATCAATAGTTCTACCAAGTGTATGATTCTCTTTAGTTTCGTATCATGTTCTACCATGGAGAAGAAAGGGAAAGTATTAACATCCCTCAACGTGACCCAAACTCCAATACATCACTTAAGAAAACTGTGCCTGCAGCTGATTTTTACGCCTAAATGTTAGTGGAGCGAGGAGGTGAAGAACCTTATTTAATTTAATTTCGTAATCTCCTCAACCAATTTATGCTTGATACGTACGCAAAAATATAGAAACAGAAAGACTAAACTTTCTTCAAAAAAGTTGAGAAGTTAAGACTATATTCACTTAAAGTATGCCATAAGAAAAGCTGATGGTCTGGTATCAGAGCTGGGTAAGATGGTAGTGCTGCCTCGAAGCTTCACTGGAGGGCTATTAAAATAATATAAAATTAACTTTTGCAAATTGTCAAATTTACTTATTGAAATTATTCTAAGAATGGAATTGTTCAGGTTTATTTAAGTAATAATAATTATCAACGTTAAGCTTAACTTTTACTAATTTAAGTTGTCTTCATCCTAATGATATTAAACCGTAGCGGAGCGGGGTACTTTCAGCTAGTGTGATATATTTATCTATATAAGTAGCGTTTTTATTTTTATAAGTATTTTACTTATACTCTTACATGAATTTAAAATATTTATACATAATACCGTTTTCTCGAAATTATTTCGATATCTAATAAATTAATTAATTTATACTTTTGTTACAATAGTAGGTACAAAGGTACTAAATAATTTATTTCCGGGTATCAAAATCTTGAATGTTTTACCGACTGAAGTTTAAAAAAAAAAAAAATACTCAAATTCTTCCAGACTTTTAAAATCAATAGGTATGTCTGTCTATATTCCTTTTTTTTTCTTACTTTTCATTTCAATTTTTTTAATTTAAAAGGATGAAATTATTTAAATTAATAATTTAATTGAATTCACAATTAAATGATTATTAGAAATAAATAAAGTTGAGAGAAAATATAAGTTTCAAATCATTCAAACCAAAATAGCTCTTATCGACAAATGTTATAGAACAAAAAATATTTTTCATTAAATTTCTAATACTGTCGACAAATTTTTCGATTCGACTAACAACAACAGAACTTCAACGTGTCAAAGTGTTACATCTTTGACGGTGAATAAAACCGTATGAAGATTATTAAAAAAATAAATTAAATAAAAATTAACTATTTCATTTTGAATTATTCTTTTTTCTTTTATTACTACATTGGATTTTCCGGATTTCACTTAAATTACATTATGATAAGTTTTAAAATAAATAATTAAAAAATGTCTTTTGGCTGTCTGGGGGTCTCCTTAGATACCCTTAACAGATATCTGAAATATATCAAGAGTGGAAGGGAGAAGGGCCAGGTAGGTTAATTTCTTGGGGTTTACTATAGGATTTCCCTTATGACTCATTGGATTTTTCTGTTCCTATTAGAAACAAATTTCAAATGGGGCTATTTATCTGGTCATTTAAACAAAAATCTGGATCGGTTTTAAACAATTTTATTATTTCTAATGATAAATATAAAAAATATTTAATTTTAGGCTTGATGTTGTATTTTTACTCCCGAGTCTTTAATTAATTTGTGGTTATTTTCATTTAGATGGATAGCGAAATTGGACTTTTGGGTCTTATTAGTTTATGCACTTATATGTTCGTTTACTCTTTGATTTACCGATCGTCCTGATTTTTTTTTTAAATCAAAGAGTAAAAGAACGTTTAAGTGCGTAAAATAATAAGACCCGAAATTCCAATTTCGTTATCCATCTAAATGAAAATAATCATAAAGTTAATAAAGACTCTGGAGTAAAAATTCAACATCAAGTAGAAAATAGCCTGAAACTGAAAAATATATCCGATCCAGATTTTTTTTTAAATGATCAGATAAACATTTTCAATAGCAAAATTTTAAAAAAATTTTCCTATAGTAATAGAAAAATCTGATGAGTCATTAAGGAAATCCCATAGTGAACCCCAAAAATTTAACTTACCTGCCCCCTTCCTCTTTCCACGATGGATATATTTCAGATATCTGTTAGATCTCCTCAGGTGAGTGCCGATGCTTGATTTCTTGTCTTATATTTTTGAAAACTTTATATAATCCGTGTAACATAGTACTAATGTATTAAAAAGTTTTGTATGTTTTAGAACTGAAGATGTTTTGCATTCTAAACTAGTATTATAATAAAAATTATTCTAATAGAAGTGGCAATTAATTAATCAATTCTAATTGTATTGATCATCACTCAAGTAAACCTCTCATATATTTTTAACCATAATTTTACTTGTACATGTTTTCTTTTGACAGACCGTGTTTGCTTCGCTTTGTATTGTAAGATTGTAGTAGAGAGATGATGTTTTTTTCCTTTAGAAATATTATATAAAATGAGAGAAGTAAAAAAGGGTTGTGCCAGAGGGTTGTATATAAGTAAAGGGAGAGAAATATTGATTTTTCAGTTCGCGGTGGAACAAACCTTACAGTTCCGAGACGTGGGCTGAGAAGGGTTGACAATGCGGGGATGGAACCGGTTTTTTTTTTTTTTCGCTCCCTCTGCAGTCATCTGTCTTCTCATTGCTGTATATTTATTTTTTTTTGTATTTTATTGTTTTCTATTTGCATTTCCTGTATTCTGTTTGTATATACCTTGAACTATAACCTATAAAAAAATATATAGTCAGCTTAAGATATAAAAAAAATGTGAAAAATTTCATAATCAGAAATTTTATTGTGTCATAACAAGGAGTGTTAAGGATTTTACGAAGAATTTCCAATTGTAAGGATACGAGATGAAGTGGATGGTTAATAGAGCCTCAAAGCTCAACTCCGTACGTCCAAATAGGTCTAATCACAGTCATGTATATGAGCCTTTTGTAATTCGTTAGAAGCTTTGTCTAGAAAATGTTGGATTTGTCGAAACTGACGAGCAGTTTCTTGTTAATTAAGTTTCGTAACATACAAGACTAAAACAACATGAACCTGCCCGTCGTTACAGACTACGTCAACATTTATTAGACAAACGTTCAAAGCTCCAAATTAATTACAAAAGACTGTGATTAGATCTATTTGATGGAGTTGAGCTTTGGGGCTCTATTAAACCATCCAATTCATCTTGTATCTAATCCTTTCAATCCACAATCCTTCGAAAAATCCTTATTGCTCCTTACTTTGTGTCCAATAATTATTCATAAAGATCTTTAATGTTCCATATGTTGCTGATTTAGACCAAACCAGATACCTTCCCTTTCATAGTAAGCTCAATAACCACTGAAATCCACTTGTTTCTTAACTTGATTCCCACTCCATTCCCGATAATCCTCCGAGGTATCTGAAAGATGGCCCAGAGACCTTCTAGTGTAGAATTTTTATTAAAGTGCTACTGATGAGTAGTTCTTTTCAAGTTTTGGCATATTATTGTAATCATTATCAACACATTTTTACTTGATGTATATATTTTATACAGTTGTAAATTTCAATAAATAGTTATTATAAAAAAAAATATTTATATAAAATTCATTTAATTTTTTTTAATTAAATCATATATTAAAATATTTGGTTCAAATTAAAAAAAAAAAAAAAAAAAAATACCACAATGTATGAAATTATTAAATTAGTTACTATGATCTATTCTGAAGGAAATAATTTTTTTTTTCTCTTGAATAACCCCCTATTTTTTTTTTTTTTTTTTGTATAATTTTGCATGTAAGTGGGAGATGAATTCAAAGATGTTTTAATATTTATATCTGTACCCTTCATTATAAAATAAGATTTTTTTTTTCTATGCAAAGAACTTCATACATTAATTCATTAAAAATATGATAATAAAAACTGTGAAAATTATAACTAGATTACGGAGGAAAAATATGAGAGCGATTTCGAAATGTAATCGACACTTGATTTTGATGTGTTATGATGGATATGATGGTATGACTGATGGGTTCAAAATTCTGATGGCCTAGAGACCTTCTAGTGTAGAATTTTTATTAAAGTGCTAATGATGAGTAGTTCTTTCCAAGTTTTGGCATATTATTGTAATCGTTATCAACACATTTTTACTTGATGTATATATTTTATACAGTTGTAAATTTCAATAAATAGTTATTATAAAAAAAAAGAAAAAAATCGATCCTGATTCCGATACCGATAAAAAAAATATTCTTAATCATTATTATCATTATGATCTAATTTACTTGTTGTATATTGTGTACAGTTGTAAGTATCAATAAATAGCTAAACAAAAAAAATTAAAACTTATAATAGGTTTTTTAAAATTATTATAGTGATAACATACCCAGTTCCGAGGTCTATGTTGCTTCACAGATGGTTTAAAAAAATAACAGGTTCCTTTTTTATCACCGGTTATATTTGAAAAAGAGTATTTGGAGGCGGTTGCCATAGAAACGAAGTACGGTGACGAAGAGGGTTACCATGGTAACGGGATTGTTATAATTTCCAGATGAGAGAGCGATTGTTTATTTAGTATATTGCGTTTAATATTGTAAAATTATTATTTCAATTAATGTTTAAATTATAAAGAAAAAAATGTTGTTAAACAACAATTGGTTGACAGTTATACAAATAATAATCCAATAATAATTAAATAAGATGTTTTGAGGTTTGAGTTATCGAGTATCAAGTGTGGGTCTTTTTTACTTTAGCCGTTCCAGTTACTTTTTTCTAAAACAGTGATTTATCTTGTTATTAAATTAATACTAGTGAAGAATATTTGTTCAAAATTGTTTATTTAAAATATTTTAATAAAAACAATCAAAGTAGGAATATAATAAATTCATAGAAATTTTCATTTTGAAGGCCAGTAGTCTCTCAATGATTCCAAAATACATTCAAAAATATCTCTTATTGTAAATATCTAGAATCGAACAGGCTTCTTCTTGTACCACATTCCTTTTTATTTTCACAAGTTTACAATGATTGAACCATGTTCCTTTAAATGCACCAACTTGTTCCCTGCAACTTTTCAAAAAACACTTATAAAAAGGAGCTCTATTTTTGTAAAAACAAATCTTCATAAAATGTCCTCTTCTACATTTTCTCGTTCTGTGCAGTAATCCACATCTCTGTAGGTATTGGAAAGCTATTTCTTCTGATTTTAGTAACTTGCTAAGTTTTAAAAGATTCGTATTTAAAATAAGCAGGTTAAAAATGATAACTAGAACGTAATACTGAATACAAATGGTCATATGGTAGTTAAGTTATCTCATAGTAACTGTTATTTTATCTAGATCGCAAGTTACTTAAAAAAGTAACTGGGATGTCTAAAGTAAAAAAGACCCTCAAGTGTATATACTTTACTTATAAATATTCTCTTATAAAAATTAAAATCCATATCATCTCCTCCACAAAGTAATGGACCTAACCTATAGGTCCTAACCTATAAACGGCTGATTTATCATCTAAAGGCCAAGTGTCACAAAGTGGGGGAAATGGCCTTATGTAGAGTAATTACAGTATTTTGGAAAACGATAAATCATTTTCGGTGCCATACTGCAAAGTGCGCAATAGTGACATATCGATTATATGTGCGCAGTATCGACTTCTCGAAGACAGCTAATGAATCATGATTCAGATACCCTCCATAGCAGAAGATCGGCCGCCCTTCCAGAAGTCCCTTTGACCACTCTTCAAAAGCCACTACGTGTCGATATAAAGGGGATTAGTGGCCTCTTAAGACACTCCACGGTTCTGTTTCCCTTCATCATTTGTCAATGTCGGCATAATCCTCTTATTCGTCCACTGCCTCCTTGAGTTCTGCGCCACCTTTATCTGTAGCTAATGACACTTTGCTGCGAAAGGGCTGTTGTCATATTAGGGTTTAAACTCGACTGATAATCGAGTTTTAGTGCGGGATCGATCTATCGAATCTCCCTCTCTCTCGCTTTCGCTCTTTCTGTTTTTAATTTTAATAAATAAAATACTAAAAATGTCCAATGTATATTTTTTATCATGTCCATTACTGTAGAATTCGATACGAGATGGTTTGTAAGGTTAGGTAAACCCCATAGCTCAACTCAATATATTAAGTGTCCAAACATTTAGCCATTATTCTAGCATAGTTTCCATAATTATGTTTGTTTGTTGTCTTTTTGGGCTCAACGTACCCATGTACTCCAACTAGGGCAGAAAGTACGAGATATCCTACAGGTCACCTTATCTACTGTAGTGTAGGCTGGGAAGGTCGAGATTTATTCGTGAGTTCACCACGAAATAAATTTTAACTCGCCCAGGTGGGATTCGAACCCCTTTTAGTACTCGCTCGGCTATCGAGGCCCCATTTCCATAATTATTCATTTTTTCTTATCTGAAAAATACACAAAATCATCAAAATAAGTCTTTTATCAGAAGTTTTTGAAATATGAAAATTCTCCCACGGTATTATTATTATTTTTGGCATTACTTGCGATGAGGAGGTCGCTCCTTTTAACAGTTACATTTCAGTAACCAGTTACTTTTCAGTAACCAGTTACTGTTTAATCGGCGCACATTCTAGCGGTAGACATTCGAAATGAAAACTTCGAAATTTCCCAAAGTGAGTAATATTTTTGTTTAGGTTTAATCTTGCTCTATTGAATTCAACTTTATTTTATTTTTTAAATGTTTAATATCTAATATTTTCCATAAATTTATGCAATAATTTTTAATGTTTTAGTTGAGCGTAAAAGCTGAAATATATATATACACTGTACAATACATATACATCAAGTAAATATGTTGATAATGATTACAATAACATGTCAAAACTTGAAAAGAACTACTCATCAGTAGCTTTCGGAGGATTATCGAGAATAGAGTGGGAAGCAAGTTGTGAAACTAGTGGATTTGAGTGGTTATGGAGCTTACTATGAAAGGATAGGTATCTCGTTTGGGCTAATGGATGGGTTTATTGGTGACAAAGTAAGAAGCATTAAGGATACGAGATGAATTGGATGGTTTAGTGGAGCCCCAAAATTCAATTCCGTACGCTCAAATAAGTCTAATGCAGTCATGTACATGAGTCCTTTGAAATTAATTGTGAGCTTTGATCGTTTGTCTAGTAAATGTTGAAGTAGTCTGTAAATACGAGCAGTTTCTTGTCGTTTTAGTCTTGTAAAAATATATTTAAATAATGAAATATATATTAAATAAATCAAAAAGTTTCAACTAAATATAAGAAACGTATGTGGCGAGAATATAAAGTTTCAGGATGAGTGGATTTAGTATTTTTGTTGAAATAAAAAGCGAACTAACGGTAGATTCTTTGCTGCCGAAGCGCTGGAGTTTCCATTTCTGTTCGGCTAATTTTTTTTTTTTTTTTTTTTTTTACGAACATCCTGTTGAGAGTTCTTTAGTGTAATGTTAACCAAATGTAACTAGTAATACTTTATTTATTTTTTCTTGTTGGTAAAAAAAATATTAATGTTGATAAAGGAAAAACTGAAAAAAAACAGAGAGTATACATTTTTTCTTACTTCCTCATTGGCCTCGTTCTTTAGATATTTTTAGGGGATTTGTATAATTTTTTTTTTTTCTTAATAATCTCATAAATATTATCGTAACAGCCCTAAATTTTATACTAAGCCCCAAAAAGATTGATAAATTTTCCAAACCGGGTCGTTATTAATATCTGAAATTACAGTGCAATTAAGTTGCGTGTGTACTGGGCGGGCCAGGAATACAACCGGTTGTATTGAGTCGAAAATTTTCTTTTTGTTCAAATTATGCACCGTTACACTTTTTTTTTTTTTTTAATTTTAAATAGTCTATTTAGTATTTAGGAGCAAATATATATCTTATGAAATATATGTCCGTACCAAAATTTTTCAATTCTTGATTCCCGGTTTAAAAATGAATTAGTTAAATAACCCATATGAGAACTAAAAAAGCAATCTAATTTTTTTTTTTTTTTTTTTAATAACAATTTATTGAAATTTACAACTGTACAAAGTTTATACATCAAGTAAATGTGCTGTTACTTATTACAATAACGTGACAAAACTTGTAAAGAACTACTCATCAGTGGCACTTTAATAAAAATTCTACACTAGAAGATCTCTAGGCCATCTTCTTTTCAGACGCCTCGGAGGATTATCAGAAATGTTGTGGGAAGCAAGTTGAGAAATTAGGGGATTTCAGTGGTTATGGAGCTTACTATGAAAGGATTGATATCTGGTTTGGGCTAAATCTGCAACATGTGGAACATTAAAATCTTTATGGATAGGTTTATTGGTGACAAAGTAAGGTGCATTGAGGATTTTCGAAGGATTTTGGATTTTAAGGATTGGATACGAGATGAATTGGATGGTTTAGTGGAGCCTCAAAGCTCAACTCCGTACGTCCAGATAGTTCTAATCACAGTCATGTATATTAGTCTTTTGTAATTAATTGGGAGCTTTGAACGTTTGTCTAGTAAATGTTGAAGTAGTCTGTAACGCAATCTAAATTTAAAATTAAAATTGAGTCTGCCGGCTAAAGGAAGAATAACGTTGAACATGTTTTAGGTTTTCACCCCTTTATCTTAGATTCTCATATATTTTCTATTTTTTTTTTTTTCGCTTATCTGTGATTTAGTTTATCTGTATGAGATCAACTATCAAATTAAATAGCTTAAACCTGCTGACCGCCTATACCCTTATGTTCTTTATTTTCTTCCTCTTACCTGTAGGAGAGTAATTTTGTAAACACAAAAAGCGATAAAATGAAATAAAATGTTGTTATTATATTACATGACTAATTAAATTTTTCATTTTCTTTCAGTTCAATAACATTAATTTCATTTGAGATTTTCCCCTTTTTGTTTTATCGTTTATTCTGACATATTATACTGATTAAAATAATGATTTCCACATACAAGAATAAAGCGACAAGAAACTGCCCGTCGTTACAGACTACTTCAACATTTACTAGACAAACGTTCAAAGCTCCCAATTTATTACAAAAGACTCATATACATGACTGTTATTAGACCTATTTGGACGTACGGAGTTGAGCTTTGGGGCTCCACTAAGCAATCCAATCCTTATAATCCAAAATCCTTCGAAAAATCCTCAAAGCTTTTTACTCTGTCACCAATAAACTTATCTATAAAGATCTTAATGTTCCATATGTTGTCGATTTAGCCTGAACCAGTTACCAATCCTTTCATAGTAAGCTCCATAATCACTCAAATCCACTAGTCTCTTAACTTGCATCCTATTCTAAAAGAAATGGCCTAGAGATCTTCTAGAGTAGAATAGTTATTGAAGTGCTACTGATGAGTTGTACTTTTCAAGTTTTGACATGTTATTGTAATCATTAACAATATATTTACTTGATGTATATATTTGTACAGAAGTAAATTTCAATAAAGGAGAAAAAAATAATGATGATAATTACTAAAATTTCTAATTTTATACACAATTATTGAAATTCCCTTAGGAATTACGTGGTCCCCTACTTTTATGGAATGATTTTAACCCACCCTGGTAGGATTCGAACCCAAGACCTATTTTTAAGAAAAAATATACTGCTTGCTTTTATTTAATTAGAGTATATGGGAACGTAAACCTAAAGATAAATATGAAACTTTTAAACTAAAAAAAAAAAAAAAAAAATATTGTATGGAATTTTCTGTCAGTATACGAATATGAGTTAGACACATCTTGATGCATCCTTGTTGCAGAGGCCCGCTATTCAGAGGCTTACTCCACCACTTCTTCAACATGTTTTCTTCAGCAGAACACCACCCCCTGACTCGTGTACTCCGGAAGGTACGTGCGTCCTGAACCATTACTGTGCAGAATGTAGCGTAGTGTAGTAGAGGAGTTGTGAATGCTGCCATTTTACGGTCGTCTCAATGGGCCCATTGTGCTACTCATTCAACCAGTCAGTCTCTCTCTCTCTCTCTCTCTCTCTCTCTCTCTCTCTCTCTATATATATATATATATATATATATATATATATATATATATATATATATATATATATTCACTATCGAGATCTGAATACTATTGTTCAAATGTTTATCTTCCCATTTAGCCAGTCAATGGCTGAGTCATTGGGATCAGACTGTGATGACGCGGTCCAACGATGCTCTCTTCTTCTTCGTTTCAGACGCCTCGGGGGATTATCAGGAATAGAGTGGGAAGTTGAGAGACTAGTGGATTTCAGTGGTTATGGAGCCTACGATGAAAGGATAGGTATCTGGTTTGGGCTAAATCATCAACATATGGAACATTAATGAATTGTTTCCCGGCAGACGGTCTCACGTATCTTACCGTACAAAGAGCTAGGGTGGCTTTTCCCCTTTTTTCGACGGCAATACTTCCTCGGCACTTTCCTATCCCAATCATAAAAGCCAATAAACCTTACTATATCCTAGACCTACTTACTCTGCGTTCCTCCATTCACCACCTGAATACGAGATCCCAACCTTTCAACCTATATACCCCCTCACATAGAACTAACTGCTTTGAAAAATCCTTTGTTATCCGTGCAACCTCCTTTTGGAATTCTTTACCTATCCATATTCGCAAAGCCTCATCCTTAACTTCCTTTAAACATATTTTATTTATCCATCTCCTCGATTTTCAGTCTTCCACAAAATTGTAAATAATATGTAAATGCACATAAGTGTTCTAAAATGTTTAGAGTTTATTGTTTTTATTTATTTTATTTTTTATTTTCAATCTATTTATGTATTTTTCTTTTTTTATTAACTTTAATTTTAATTTTTATTTTTCATTTCTACTTTTTTTCTCCTATTTTAGTTATACTACTGATGTGCTGATTTAACTAATCTCAGCCAGACAATTGTACCTTTTATTGTGCACTTTAATTATTCTTAGGGGGCAGTCTGTCCCAGAATAAAGTTTATTTTTCATTTCATTAAGGTCTTTATGGATAAGTAAATAATAATAATAAAATTACGGAATTTAACAATTTACAATTTCGTAACATATTTGTATAAATATATGTTTTGCTAATAAAAAAATTCACACTACATATTCGTTCAGTATAAATTAAACTTAGAATACATTTTTTAAACTGTAGGAAAAACTGACAAAAAAAAACCTAATAAAAAAAAAAATTAATAAAAATAAACAAATAAATAATAATAATAATTAAATAAAACAAAGTGATAAAGTAAATAAATGGAAAATTAAATTAAAATTTAACTAAAACTAATAAATTCTAAGAATGTCTTATTAAATAAATTTTATTCAAGTAGTATGTGCCTAGTTCGTTTGTGTACGTACCTTCTTAAGGTTAGCTTGTTATATTTACCTATTGCTTGTATTATGGGATTGTCTTGAGTTTATTGTTGAGTTGAAAAAGTTCTGAGTCTGGGAGTAAATAAACTGTTTAATTGTTTGAAAATCTAGATCGAGTTGCATATCAGTTATTTTTGTGTACCTTGGGTAGTCGTTAATAATTCTCAAGGATTGGTTTTGAATTCTTTCTAATTTTTAGTAATTGGAGTCACATGTATAGCTCCATACCGGAGAGGCGTATATCAGTAATGGTCGAATGACTTATATAAAATAATTTTAAGTTGATAGTGGGGATGTTCTTCGGAAATATGGTGACATTTTACTGATAAGTTTTTGGCTTTGCAGCATTTATTATTAATATGGGATGTGAAAGTTAAACGTTTGTCTAATTCAAGACCTAGGTAGGTAACAGTTTGTGCCCAGTGGATTCGAATTTTATTTAGGATAATATGATCCACTATTTTGGGCCTTCTTTTTGTAAACATTGCTGCAGTTTTATGTTCGTTTATTTGTATTTTCCATTTTTTGTAATATTTATTGAATTTGGAGTATAGTTATTTTAATATTTTTCCTATTGTATCTATCCTTTAGGAACTAGTGTAAATGGCGGTGTCATCTGCGTAAAACGATCTTTCAACTGAAGGAAAAGAAGGTAGGTCGGATATGTATAGGTTAGAGAGTGTAGGGGAAAGGCAGGATCCTTGGGGAAGACCAGCTGATAGGGAATGTTTAGGTGTTGTGGTGTTGTTGATTGTGATTTGAAAGGATCTATTAGAAAGGAATGAGTGGATAATATGAAAGATGTAGGGTGGGAATTGGTAAGCGATGAGCTTGTATATTAGTCCGTTATGCCATATTGTTTCAAAAGCTTTTTCGATGTCAAATAAGATCATCCTAGTATGTTTTTTTTTCATTAACACCTGCTGTAAATCTGCCAATCTAGCGAGCTGTGCCACTGTGGAATGGTTGTTTCTGAAACCAAATTGTTCATTAATCATGATATTGTTGTCCGATATAAACTTGTTCAACCTCTTCAAGAATATTTTTTCAAATATTTTTGAAAGAGTATTAAGAAGGCTAATTGGTCTATAGTTAACGGCTTCTGAAGGGTCTTTATTTGGCTTATCGGTATCGTATCGGTATCGTTTTTGCTGTTTTCCAGGAAGTAGGGAAATGTCGGAGGCGGAAGATGGAATGGAAAAATTTTAGTCAAGAACATTATTGATTTTTTACTAAGATTTTTAATCACTACTATTGTAGGAATATTGTCTTCGCCAGGAGCTTTTTTAGTTTTCAGTTGTTTTATAATATGGATTATTTCTTTTGGTGATACGGAAGGGAAGTTAGATGGTACCTTTTGTTGGAGATATTTATTTATGGTTTTCTTAACTGAGCGATTGTGGTGGGGTGAGCCAAAGTCTTTGTTGATCTGAGAGGTGGAAGTAAAATATTCCGCTAGTAAAGTTGCTTTGCTGGTGGTATACTTTGCGAACGATTTGTAAAAATGCGGTGAAATCTCCACAGAGATTCTCACCTGGTTTTATTCTTTAAGGGTTTGGGTCCATTTGTGAGTTTTCCAATCGTTTAATTTATTTTTTACGAATAAATTTAGTCTATTATTATTATTTTATGTATTGGGTTATTGGAGCTTTGATATTTCTTTCTTATTTTGTTTTTTTAATTTTATGAGCATTTTTAAATGAATTGGAAAACTATTATTATATTGCTGGGATATTTTAGGAACGGCAGTTGATATAGCTGATTTAATTGTTGTATTGAATTTATTTATGTTATATTCTAATTCGGTAGAAGATGTAATTTCGGGATTTATTTCTATCTCTTGATCAATCATTTGTCTAAACATTGGCCAGTTGGCATTTTTAAAATTCATTCTAGGAGCTGAGTTGTTTTTATTAACTTTTGAAATTATCCGGAAAATCACAGGGTAGTGAACCGAAGAGACATGGTAGCGAGATAAGACGAGAGATATTATGGATATTTTTAGAGAGAGCTAAGTCTATAATAGTCGGTTTAAAACGGCTTAGAGATGGAATATATGTGGGTTCTGTGGGGCTATGCAATTCTATGTTGTGTCTTGATATTAAATTTAAAAGTATGGAATTTGGAGTATAGTGATTTTAATATGGATAAGTTTATTGGTGAAAAAGTAAGGAGTATTTAGGATTTTTCGGAGGATTTTGGATTGTAAGGATTGGATACGAGATGAATTGAATGGTTTAGTGGAGCCCCAAAGCTTAACTCGATAACTCCAAATATGTCTAAACACAGTCTTGTGATTAACTTTATTATAATTAATTGGGAGCTTCAAAAGTTTGTGTAGTAAATGTTGAAGTGGTCTGTATCGACGAGCAGTTTTTTACGTTTTATTTTTTAAATTATATTTATCTGAAAATTGTGACTATGTAACAAAGAACATCAACTAAACAAACCTAATTAGGAATCTAATAACATGTTTTTTTTAAAGAATTTATCTATTGCTTTTATATTCTAGGGTCCCAAGGACACTTTTTTTCAGCACCTTAGAATAGATTAGAATTAATTTAGTATTCGAAGAATTTTTTTTTTTTTTAATGTACATAAATTACTTTTAGTTAAATGTACTAATGTTACGAAAAAAAATGCTAGTCATTGACGTCATCATGATCATATTTCTTTTATTTCTGCTATAATTAAGTTTTTAACAAAAAAAAAAAAATAAATACTTCTGAATTCATTACATAATAAGGAATTAAAAAATACTCTACTTTTTAATTTTTAATTAATTTATTTAGTAAAATTTTTACCATACATTATAAAAAAAAAAAAAAATTAGTAAATATGCTGAATTAAGAATCTAAATGTCATGGCTTGACATATTGAATAAATTACCGATTGGATCGCGAGGTTATCTTCTTTTCTCAATTATTGAGAATCGAATGGAATGTTGAGAGACTCGTATGAAGTTTATTAAGAATCAGATATCTAATTAGAGCCAGCAATGTATAGTACATTAAGTTATTTCTGAATATTACTCGCTCCTTTTAACAGTTACTTTTTGGTAACCAGTTACTGTTACTTGTTACCGGCGCGCATTCTAGCGGTACTCATTCGAAATTAGAGTTTTTCCTTTATCATCACATACTGACTTAGCCCCGATGTTTTTAGTATTATTAGTTGAAGGTTCTTTTTTTCGTATATTTTTCTTTCATTACAAATTATGATTACATTACATATATATAAGTTGATTATTAGTATTATATTTTAAGTTGAGCCTGGTTTATTTTCTTGGTACAGCATATAATTTTGTGAATTGTAAATACTAATTATATAAGAAATAAAGAAAAAATTATTAGTTTCCATTAAATCATCCTCAATCCTAGTCATTTATTTATGGCTTCTCGGGCTTTTTAATATTGTCATTTTATAATAAAGTGTTGTTAGATTTATTTAGAGACTTCTTATAATATTTATGGCTTATTAATTAAACTAACTAAAATTTAAACACTTTTCTGGCTATTTTTTTTTTCTCTTTAGCTATTTTATAATAACATGTAATTCAATATTATAACAAGGATTTCAAAATTATTGAATAAAACAAAATTTGAAACATTAAAGTACAGTTTACAAAAGCGTGTAGTGTGATTTATATTTGCATCTAGAATAGAAGTTTTTGATTTCGAGTGGGTACCGCTAGAATACGCGTCGCCAAAAAAGTAACTGGTTACCGAAAAGTAACTGTTAAAAGAAGCAACCACCTCTTCGCAAGTACCGAGAATTTTTTTAAGGATTTTAGTCTCTCTCTCTCTCTCTCTCTCTCTCTCTCTCTCTCTCTCTCTCTCTATATATATATATATATATATATATATATATATATATATATATATATATATATATTCACTATCGAGATCTGAATACTATTGTTCAAATGTTTATCTTCCCATTTAGCCAGTCAATGGCTGAGTCATTGGGATCAGACTGTGATGACGCGGTCCAACGACGCTCTCCCAACACCTGCCTTGTAATCTTCATTTCATGTTTCTCATTATTAATTTATTTAAACATTATGTTACAAGGTGTAATATTAATAATAATTAATGATTATTAAATATACAAACAAGCATATAATTATATTTTTTATATAATAAATTGCTGGACTAAAAAAAAATATATATATTTTTATTGAGATGAATTATAAATTGTAATTTCAAAATTAAGTCTTACTAAACTGTTGCAAACGTCAGCGGTATCGATCGGTTGCTAGGAATCGACTTTGGGACATCGATACGGATTTTCTTTTCTGGAGAATCGATGAAATCGAATTACAAAGAAGTGAAATTTGTAATCGACACATCCCTACTTTTTCTTCTTTTTTTTTTTTTTTTTTTTTTTTTTTTTTTTTTTTTTAATTTTTTTTTAAGCAATTGAAATTTACGACTATAAAAAATAAATCACTTCCAAGAAATATGAATAAGCTCATAATAACACCGAAGCTTTCGCTTCTTTTCAGAAGCCTCAGTGTGTTATGGGTAATAGAACGGGAAGTTGAGATACTAGCGGATTATAAATGGTTACGGAATTTACGATGAAAGGGTAAGTATCTGGTTTGGGTTAGTCCAGCAATATACGAAGCATTAAGATCTTTAGTTGGATTTTGATTTATAACCATAAAAGTGTATAATATTTTGGCAAACCTCGTTTCGAGCACTAAATGCCATAAATTTAAATTATTATTACAGTAAAATTTATAATGTTAAACCTTCCTAGAACGGTGAAGATGTTGTGGTTAAAATCTTGTACATTTGGTTTCGATAGTTTTACCATTGAAAAACTCTGTTGCAGAATGTCGCTGTTTGTCGATTTTTAAACTACACTGGGATCCTCATGTAGTTCCACATATTTATAATTTTTTTAACAACAATTTAATTGAAAATAAGTAAACTTTATCATAAATTTCTTGCTCTATATAGCACCGTACCTTTGTAACCTCTCTCGAATGGTGCTCGCCACCTATCGGTCGATTATCAAACTTCACTGCTCTACACATATTTATCGCTTTTTTAAGGCAATATAATTGAAAATATTTAAATTTTATTATTGCTAAACTTAACTTGAACTTTGAAGATAGTTAAAATTTGGTACAGATTCGTTCAGTAGTTTTCGCGGTTAGTGATCACAAACAAATAATGGCTTATCTTTTATATAATAGTCTAGATATAAATTATACATCTAGTCAAAGTTATTAGATGTTGAAATATGCGAAATTATACCTTTCTTAGCATAGCATTGATGAGGGCGTCGACTCTTGCACCTGTTGCGTTCCACCTAATATCCCTAAAATACCCCCACATTAGGACCTTTCTTCCAGATTTTTTTTCTCTTCCACTCCTTCCCTCCGTTAGCGAACAATATAAACCAAAGTATTTTATCCAGAATGAGAGAGAGAGAGGCGCGGCGGGAAGTCGCTGGATGTGAGCGGGGAGCAAAAAGCGAATGAGATGAAGAAAAGATTGTTCGGATATGCACCGGTAGCCACACCGATCTTTTTTCCAGAGCCTGGTTCCAGGTTATCCTTTATGGAGGGCAATTTCCTTGGAGTTTTTCACTTCCAGCCAGGGGTCGACATATTCGTGACGCCCCGTCTCTTTTTTCACCGTCCCTCCGAAGAGCTGGAAATTACGCATCCGTCTGTTGAACCTCGGGGAAGGCTTTGTGCTCTTCATCATTCATAGATCTTACTATCCAAGCCATTCATGAATCTCTTCTGCTGGGATTCTTCACATTATTTACATACTAATAATAATAAAAGATCATCAAATATTTTAAATAAATATTCCAAACCTAATACAACTAAATAATTAAAACAATTTTAATAACAAAGTAGAAGAACCTCTCTTAACCGGCCGATATACAGTATAAAAATACTTGTCAGTTGCTAGCAAAACAACTCATTGGCACTATATAAGAAATTCACGAGTCCATCTGATTCTCATACCAGTCCCATTATTATTTGGAATATAATGGGAAGCAGGTTGAGATACTAGTGGATTTTGAATGGTTATTTACTATGAAAGGATAGGTATTAATGAATCGATGTATTTTAATTTCGAAATTAGGTCTTAAAAAACTATTCCCTACGTCAGCGTTATCGATTGGTTCCTAGGAATCGACTTAGGGACGTCGATTTTCGATATTTCCTCACATTAAGAACTGAAATTTTGAATCGATTCAACCCTACTTTTTTAAAATCTGTTTATTGAAATTAACAACTATATACAAACAAATAAAATGCATCAAATAATTATGAAGATGCTCATAACGACTACGAGGCCATTTTCTTTTCAGTAAGTTTAGATACTAGTGGATTTTGAATGGTTATAGAGTTTACAATGAAAGGATAGGTTTGGGCTGAATCATTAGTCTAGTAACATTAGGTACACACAGATCTTTATGGATAAGCTTGTGACAAAGTAAGGAACGCTGGAGGTTTTCGACGGTTTAGTGAGGCCCAAAGCTCAATTCAATATGTTCAAATAATTGTAGTTACTTCCATGTAAATGAGTCTATTGTAATTAATCTTGAATCAGGATTGAACGTTTGTCTAGAAAATGTCGAAGAAGTCGAAAACGATTATGTCTATTTCCTAGATCATAAACACCTCTTCAAGCAAATGCCGGGCCCGTATAATGGATTATACGGGCTTTCGATTTCTCCTCCAGTTTACCATTTCGAGATATATCAACGTCATATTCCCATTAAAAAAAAAAAAAAAATGTATTTTAATAAACCCATTTTATCTATTGTTCATAAAGCAAATTAAATTATACCTATTTAGTCTTGGGCTCTGAGCTTGGTATGGAAGCATTGTTTCGTGATTAATTGTTAATTTTCTGTTATAACTAGGTGGGGCTATATAAATAATATAAGGCAGTAAATAATATTAATAAAGTAGAACCCTTCTTAACCGGCTTGGACAATAAAATTTGTCCGGTTATTTTATAATTACTGTAAATATTTTTAATGAATATTCGCAAATAGATAATTTAATTTTTTAAAAAAAATGTTATACTTGTTGGAGTCCAAGTAAAATTGACTTGATCTCTTTAATTTTTGAAATAAAAAAATAATAAAAAATACATTGGTTTAAAAATAGTACCGTTGCCTAGTTACGGAGCGCCATGTAGACGGTTGCCTTAGTAACGGGCTCCCACTCCGCAACAAACCATTTTAATAATCCACATATAATTTAACTATTTAAATATATCCAAATATTTACTGTAATTACAAAGGTCTTTTTGAAATTAATCAAAACGAACAAAACTGAATTCTATGAAATCAAACAAAGATAAACTATTGGTGTCAACAATTTAAAAATAAATAAATTTCCAAATATTGGACTTTATTTGACAAATTTAAACTTAATAATAAATAAAAATGTACGTATAAAAATTTTATTATTGTAATATATTACTAATTTACTAAGGAGATGAATTTGTCAGGGGTGCAGTCAAGGTTGAATAAACACAGCCAGTTTTTAAATTTTATTACTAATTTAACATCTCAGATTGTTTAAAAATAGCACCGTTGCCTAGTTACGGAGCGCCATGTAGCCGGTTGCCATAGTAACGGGCTCCCACTCCGCAACAAACCGTTTTAATAATCAAATATAATTTAACTATTTAAACATATCCAAATATATACTTGTACTACTACAAAGGTCTTTTAAAAATTAAACAAAACGAACAGAACTAGATTTTATAAAATTGAACTAATTGTAAGACAAACTATTGGTGTCAAAAATAACAAAAGAAAAAGAAAAAAAAAATAAATATATTTCCAAATATTGGACTTTGACAAATTGAAACTAAATAATAAATAAACATGTACATATTCAAAATTGTATTATTGTGATAAACCACTAATTTAACATCTCAGCTAGCTTATAAATAGTACCGTTGCCTAGTTACGGAGCGCCATGTAGCCGGTTGCCATAGTAACGGGCTCCCACTTTGCAACTAACCGTTTTAAAAATCAAATATAATTTAACTATTTAAATATTGGGTTGTTTCACATGAAATGTCCGATTTTATAATATTTGAAATACATAGAGGATTTTGCGAGTCTCTGTTGTTGAAAAAGCTCGATACATGGGTACCTCACGATCTCACTGAGCGACAGCAATTGAAACGTCTTGAGACCTGCGTTTCGTTGCTTGCTAGTCAAAAAAACCGACCCTTTCCTTGAAAGAATAATAACTTGCGACGAAAAATGGATTGGTTATGACAATCAGCGTCGGTCAGGGCAGTGGTTAGACATCGACGAAAGCCCAGGGCAAATGCCAAAACCAAATTTGCACCCGAAAAAAATTGATGGTTATAGTATGGTGGTCCATGGCTGGAATCATACATTATTCCTTTTTGCCTAGAGGTGAGACCATTACCTCTACAACCTACTGCAATGAAATTGGCCAAATGCACGAAAAATTATTGAAAAAACAACCTGGGTTGGTAAATCGGAAGGGCCCTATACTCCTACACGACAACGCTAGACCCCACGTTTCAAAACTTACCATGCATAAATTGAAAGAGCTGGGGTACGAAGTTCTTCCGCACCCACCATATTCTCCCGACTTGTCTCCAACAGATTATCACCTTTTCAGGAATTTAGACAACTTCTGCAGAGGAAAAAATTTTGCAAATGATGCTGAAATCAAAAGTGCGTTTTCAGATTTTTTTCACTTCAAAGCTCAGAGTTTTTCAAATCCGGGATAAAAAAGTTGTTGTCACGTTGGGAAAAATGTGTAGAAAAAGAAGGTAAATACTTCGAATAAAATTATATTGTTTTCATATTGTATTTTTACTAAAATCCCTATACCTTGAAAACGGACATTTCATGTGAAACAGGCCAATATATCCAAATATTTACTGTAATTACAAAGGTCTTTTTGAAATTAATCAAAACAAACAAAACTGATTTCTATAAAACCAAACAAAGACTGTTGTTGTTAACAATATCTTTGGTTATTAACTTGCTACTTACTCGGTTTCAAGAGTGTAACCTTCCGTCCATTAACTTTCGTAACGATTACTTTATTCTTACTCATTAATAACAAAAATTACTATTTTTAATATTATCGTTATTATTATGAATATTATTCCAGTATTACTCATTAATAAATTATATTGCAGTACAACAGGTAGTGAGTGGTTCTTGTATTCATTTTGTGTTTGGACGCAATATCATCACCACCAGTAAGAACTACATTATAACCTACTTTAGTTATAATCCTATATTGGCTATAAATAAAAAAAATATTGTACATACTAATGTAATTATATAGCTATTCTAAAAACATGTACCGTATATCCTTGCTTTGATCTTTGATCTAAACTGAGATATTGTTGTTTTTATTGGTTTTCAACCATAAATGGAACGACTAAAATTGGCCTGACAAATGAAAATCACCACCTTCCAACCGACTCGATAACACCAACATCGAACAAAAAAGAAAAAAAAAACAACCTTATCGAATCGAATAATTTAATATCACACCAATTCCCCGACTTTCTAATCATCTTTTTTACTTTTTCCTTTCGGGGGCGAAAAGAAAGGGAAAATTCATTTGCGAACTCAGGAATTCGTTAATAATCAATTTGTATCGTTATGAATGAACGCAAATGGTAAAAGGAAACGGAAAAAAAAAATGGGCTAAAGGTTTTGCCCTGCGGATCCATTTCGCTTACTAGCCCATTAAGAATTCGTGTTCCGGTGTTTTTACTCTGAGAGCAGGTTCGCCGATTATAATATATTTTTTTTTTGTTCTGCATTAGTTGCGATTCCTGCTACGGGTTCTTGTAGTTCCTGGCGAACCATGAATGGGTTAGCCTGTGTGTGAAGAGTGGGAGGGGGGTTTCAGTAGAAAGAAAGATAGTGAGAAAGTTGGATCAGTTGTCTATACTACGCTGGGAAATAGTTATATCTTATTGTTAGTAATATTATTATTATATATATATATTTCAATAATTCAATAATTCAACCCGTAACAATAAGCAAACGCGATAACTATACTGTAGTGATCCGTCGGTACCGGAAAAGTCGATACTTAGGTTTACATTTATTTATATCAGCTGATAATTAATATCAGCTGATAATTAATATCAGCTGTTTATTTAAGTCACCTTCTTTCAAAACCTTGGCATAGAAAGAGTACATCTCACCGAAGTACCAAACCCAAGAACCTTTTCAGGTGGGCAGTGATTTATTTTAGGTAAGAACGTAACCTCAGCTACGGTCCTTTTTTATTTTATTTATTTTTTTATATACATTTGTTAAAATTTAAAACTTTACAGAATATACACATCAAGTAAATGTATTGACAGCGATTATAATAACATGTTAAAACTTGGAAGAACTACTCATCAGTAGCACTTTATTAAAACTTCTACACTAGAAGATCTCTAGGCCTTCTGACGCCTCGGAGGATTATCAGGAATGGAATGGGAAGCAAGTTGAGAAACTAACGGATTTGAGTGATTATGGAGCTTACTATGAAAGGATAGGTATCTGGTATGGGCTAAATCAGCAACATATAGAATATTAGGATATTTATGAATAAGTTTATTGGTGACAAAGTAAGGAGCATTGAGGATTTTACGAAGGAGTTTGGATTGTAAGAATTGAATACGAGAGAAATTGGATGGTTTAGTGAAGTCCCAAAGCACAACTCCGTGCGTCCAAATAGGTCTAATCACAGTCATGTATATTAGTCTTTTGTAATTAATTGGGAGCTTTGAACGTTTGTCTAGTAAGTGTTGAAGTAGTCTGAAAGCTAAGGTCTGTTCCGTTGTTTTGTCATAGTTACTTGATATCGTATCAGATTTTACAAAAATTTAGATTTATATATATATATATATATATATATATATATATATATATATATATATATATATATATATATATATATAAATGTACGTGAATGATACCAATATAGATACAATTATAACATTATAATTTCTTCAAATATACATATAATAAAAAAAAACAAAAAACATTTCTCCCTTGACTTTCCTTTTAGTGAGCAAACTGTCGTTCAATTTTTAACCCGAAAGGCACCAACAGAGCTAGAATGTGTCGAAAAAGCCCCAACACTTAAGAAATGTTGGCGAAACGTGACTTTTTTAATTTAAACCCATATAACTCGCAAATGGTAGGTTCTAGCGACAAATGTTATATGACATAAAATATTTTCCATTTCTGATCAGAAAATTCTTATTAATATTTTTAATCGAGCAATACCAACATAGCTAGAGCCTGAAAAGTGTCAAGTTGACGTCCAGTCTAATGTTTGATTTCTTTTCTAATTTAATTTTTTTTTTCTATTTGGATATCTGCACAATTAAACCCAGTTATATGATTTTCTTCTATTTTCCTTACAATTTGCGTCCTGAACAGGTTCTAGGCTAGATTTGCTATCAGTAAGCAATCAATAAAAGTCAATATTCTGCGGTGTAATGATGGACTTTTTTTATTTCCATTAATTTATTTATTTTTTCAAAGTAAGCTGCATTAATGCTCTCCGTGTATACTTCAAAGTGTTTTGTAATTTGTTGAGTGGGACAGGTTTGGAATTACAATGGCGATTTTTAATGGGTCTAGTTGAAACTGACCCGTTGTGTAATCAAACTACAAGGGGAAAAATAAGAACTTAAATATTCTTAAAACGCAATTGATTATTTACTAGAAAAACTTGCTGGACTGAGAATTTAAGAGGTTCCAATACGTCGGTATACTTCTATTAAAACGGAAAATCGCAATTCGAATCTAAAAAAAAAATATTTTAACTAATAATTGAATTTCATTTCTTTATCGATAAAACTCTTTTTATCGAATTATAGAATTTCTCGTTATTTCTTCAATACAATTTTCATGTATGGCAGTAATTTTAGCCTGGTTAAAGTTGCATTGATTAGGTGTTTGAAGAGTACGTAAAACCATAATTAGACATCAAATTTCGCAGAAATAATTTTATTGATTCTATCCGGTTGGATTTTAATTTCTAACCATACAAGTATATGACATTTTGGCAAAACTCGTTTCAAGCACTAAAGACTATACATTTTAATTATTATTATAAACTTTCCTAGAACTATGAAAATATAGTTAAAATTTGATACAGTAGGGTTTAACCCCACTGGGATCCACATGTTGCTCCATATATTTTTAGTTTTAATAACAATTGAATTTAAAATTTATCATAAATTTCTAGCACTAAATAACAACGTACCTTTGTAACCTCTCTGTAATGGTTCTCGCTAACTATCAGTCTATTATCAAACTTCGCTGCTCTCCACATATTTATCGCTTTTTTCATGGCAATGTAATTGAAAATATTTAAATTTCATTATTGCTAAACCTTCCTTGAACTATGAAGACGATGTGGTTAAAATTTAGTACAGATTTATCCAGTATTTTTAGTGGCTAGTGATCACAAAAGAAAAATGGCTTATCCTTTTATGTAATAGTATTGCTTTAAAAAAAAAAAAAAAATATATATATATATATATATATATATATATATATATATATATATATATATATATATATATATATAAACTACCCGTCAAAAGTATCGCAACACTTTGAGATATTTGAATTTTATAAAAAAATATATATATTTTTTTGCATAATAAATATAGGTTCTGAAATATATAATAAATTACAATATTTCTTCGAATAAACAAAAAAGTTAAAAAATTCACTTTTTAAAATTAGTATTGATGAATTAATTGCCACTTCTATAATTAATATATAAATCCTAATTGTATTGATCTTTTTATATCATCATGCGTACCTCAAGTGACACGTTTTAAAATTTTCATTTTTTACAATTTCGCCTTTAAAAATTTTTAATTTATATTCAATAAGACATATTGCCCCCTCTGACAATGAATGAATGCTTCCACTAATCTTGGCATACATGTAAATAACGAAACGAATCATAAACATGTATTAGGTTGATGCAAAAATAATGCAGGTTTTTGGTATTCAGTAAAAACATCGATTGTTTTACCAATTTCCTTGAGATGGCGTACGATTGTTGGCTGATCCACATCGAGTTCTTCCGCTATTTCTCGAGTAGTTTTGGTGGGGTCAGCTTCAACTATTGCCTTTAACTGGTTCTTGTCGATAGCAGAGGGGCGGCCAACACCTTCTTTGTTTGAAAAGTCAAAATTTCCACTTCGGAATTTTTGATACCATCGCTGCACTGTAGATTCATTAATGGTACCTGGTCCCCAAACTTCATTAATATTTCGAGCTGTTTGCGCAGCACTTCCACCGAGTTTGAACTCATACAATTTGCCGAAAATCTCTCCTAGACGTCATTTTGTCTGGAGGCACTGGATGGACTGAATGTTAAAAAAAAAAAAATGATTATATAGGAAAGTAAGCGAGATAAATAGGCTTTAAAATGATGTGTATAACTTAGCATTGTGGATTAGTTTTGTTTACACAATTGGAATTAATAATGAAACGGAAATAAAATCATGCATTATTTTTGCATCAACCTAATAATTAAGGAAATTTGAAAAAATAATAATCTAAAATTCCATCGTTTGTTATTAACAGGGAAAAGCATTGATGTGTCTAATCCTTAATGTATCACGTGTAATAAATAATATTAATATGAATATAAAACCAAGTATGGATGAAGGTAGAAAACAGGAAAATCTCGAGAATTATAGCTGTTGCAATTTAAAAGAATTATAGGGAGTTTATATTAAAATTTTGTTTGTTAATATCAAATAATGCCTAAATTGACTGACCCATCTCAAAAATCTAATCTATTTAAAATAATAATGGTTGTAAAAATGTTTGGATAAAATAATTAATAATGATCAGAAGATAATTTTGCTATTGTGTTTCTTATTATATGGATATGTTGGTTCAATAAATTTTTAATATTTGGAGGTAATTATTGTTAATTTTTCTCTAATGAAAGAAGTTATTGTTAGAACCCGTTGTTCTATTAATAGCCAGTTGCTTTGAGAGGGAGATGAGGTGGTTAGTTTAAAAAAGAAATATAGGAATAATGGCCCAACCGTCAAATACATTAAAGACTCAGTAGTGCCAAAGACAGTAGAGGGGGTAGTTCGGCCATTTTGTTCTTTCTACACCGACAGGGGGTAACTACCCCTGCCCTGGGCGGAGCCGAACCCCAGGTCCTAGCAGGTCCGCAAAAAACGGAAAGAAGAAGGTCGGATACCGGGAGAGGGGCGGTTTTTTGCGGGTCAGGCCACTCAGGTCAGAAAAACAATAGCCTTCGATAATTATTCCTGCCGTGTCTCCGCTATGCAAAGATCCTCGGGTGATTTTTTTTTTTGGGTTCACACGCGGCGACCCCTCTTCGGTCGGGAGAAAAAATCGGACTTAATGATTTTTTCAGTGTTTCACACGGGCTTCTGTTTAGGCCCTCTGTTGTTTTCTCTCTCTTTTTTTTTCCTCTTTTTTTTTTTTTAAACGAGAGATGGTAATGAGAAGACAGTCGTAGTGGAAGGTTGGCATTGCTAATTATACGGAAGGGTTTAAACATCACCTTAGCAAGAAGGAAAAAAAAAGTTTAACGGACTATCACGTGACAAAAATAAACAAACGAGAAACAATAGAATTATAGAACTGTATCTATAAGTTGGACTGAGCTTAGGTAAATAGATCAATTTTTTTAATTTTATTAGCGAACTGACCTAAAAAAATAAAGTTTTAAACAATTATATAAACATATAAACAAATAAATAAAAAAAATAAAAAAAATACAAGAAAATTATATATAAGTTATATTTTTTGATGTGATGACCATGGAAACGGAAATAACTGGAGTGGGTTACCATGGAAACGGAAATAACTAGAGTGGGTTACCATGGAAACGGAAATAACTAGAGTGGGTTACCATGGAAACGGAAATAACTAGAGTGTGTTACCATGGAAACGGAAATAACTAGAGTTGGTTACCATGGAAACGTTTTTATCTCTTATAATACCTTTTATATTTATTTTTTTAAATTTAATAACTGGTTATTCAAAATTTTCTATACAAACTTTCAAAGCTCCCAGTTAATTACATAAGACTTATTTACATGACTTTGATTGGACCAATATGGACGTACGGAGTTGAGCTATGGGACTCCACTAAACCATTCAATTCATCCCGTATCCAAAATCCTTACTATCCAAAATACTTCGAAAATCTTCAAACTGAATTATGTAAAAAGTACTCCTAAAAAATAGTAGAAAAAAATTCAAATATCGAATAATCGATTTTTCAATCTAGTGATAGGAAAAAATCGTTAGCACTAATATGTAAGAAGCATAAATATCGATTTATCGTTGCCATCATATGAAACATGATAAGCATTTTTTGCTGCAAGTATATGTAGACTGCGGTTGAGATTTTTCATTGTTGCGTATGAAATGATTATTTTGTTAGATAATTCTAAACCTTAATTCTATTAGAAAATAATATAAAACGGATTTGTTTTAAGGAGAATCCGCCATTGGGAAAGGGGATCCGTTAATCATTGTAAAATATGTTATATAAAAGAGGAAAATGTGATTTTTATTTTTAAAAAAATTTAAATTAATGAATTTTCCACGGTAAGGAGAAATTTCCCTTTAAAAAAAAAGAAAACAAAAAAGTCCTTGAAGACATATGTTAATTAAGTTTGTATGTCTTGTAATGTTAATAGATATGGAAATATTAAAAAATTAAAAAACATTCAATTAATGAAATTCTTTTTGAGAATTGTTTTTATCCTCGCGAATTCTTGTTTCGTTTTATAATATGTGTGCTTTTTATTTTAATTTAATTTTTTTTTTTTTTTTTAAATTGAAAGCTCTGATAATACAATAGTGAGGAAATTGCGAAAGTAAAAATGAGTGAACTGTGTGAAAAAGATCACCGAAAAAGAAAAGCTAAAATAATCTTAGAATTTTAAATTACGTTTTGTTTTGTTTTTTTCTCTTTATTTTTTAAATTTGGTATTTTAATTATGTTTTATATTTTAATTTCGAAGGAGAACCGAGTGCGAAAAAATAAAAAAACCAGAAGAATCGCAATGCAATTCTGTTTGAAGGTCTGCTAAGGAAAACTATACCTCCTTAATTAAAAATAAACGGTTATTGAAATTTTATGAAAATTACTAAATTAATTTATTCATGTTGTGGATTTGTGTTTTATTATTACAGAAAATATTTACTGTCAATTTTAATTAATATGTTTATAGAAAATCTTTGACAAATTTAAAGGTTAACAAATTAGCTTAAAGAATTTTTAATTAGGTTTTTTTTTTTTTTACTTTATTTTTTAAATTTGGTATTTTAAAATGGTTTAAATCATATTCATTTGAATTAAACCCCAGAAAAATATTTCTAAATCATTTAATAATTTTTTATTTATTGAAAAAAAAATATTGGGGCAAAGCAATGCCCAATTTAAAAGTGATGAACATACCGAATATAATACGCAGGTTATAATAAATAAAAATAATATTCATTCTTTAAAAATATCATAATTTATTTAACGATTCCGATTTTAAATATATTTTAATATGAGTAAAATATCGATTTAACTATTAAATAATTCGATTTCGAAAATATCTGTTATTTATAAACTACTTGAGGCATATGTTCTGAAGTGGTAATAATGCCTGTTTCCATGGTTACAAAGATGGTGAATGTTACCTAGGTAACGGGTTTTTTTTAGTCTATTACTGTTCTGTAATATTAATTTTTTTAAAATAATGAATTCAATGTATATTTACAATAACTAGTCTAAATTATAATTAGATTTGCCCTGATTTAATGGAATTATGGGAACGTTTTCTGTGTTATTATATATATATATATATATATATATATATATATATATATATATATATATATATATATATATATATATGCCGGTTTATAGCGTTTGTCTACGCTGTCCGACCTCTAGACTCGTTCTCCATTGTTTTTACGATTCTGGCAATGATCATCCGTGAGGTTCCTTTCATTCATTGCTTTTCTTATTCCTTCGCCCCACGTTCTTCTAGGTCTTCCCCTTTTCCTTCTTTCAGTCGGTACCCATTTAAGAGCTACTTTTGGAAGTCTGTTTTCTGGCATTCTCCGCACGTGACCGTACCATATCAGCTGTTTCTGGTAACGTTGTCGATAATAGTTTCTTTAATGTCGGCTATTTGCATTACTCTTTCATTTGTTACCTTTTGTCTTCTCGAGATTCCACAAGATCTTCTAAGGACATCCATTTCTAATGGTTTTATTTTGCTCTTATCGCTGTCTGTTAGCTTCCATGTTTCCGCTCCATACAATGCTATGCTTTTTACGACAACATTATATATATTCAGTTTTCTTTTTTTTCGAAATCTTATTGTGCCACCAAATTCCGTTCAATCTTTTTATGGCTCTTCTTCCCTGTCTTAGACGTTTTTTTATTTCTAGTGAATCTTTCCCTTCATTATTCAATTGTACTCCAAGATAGTTATATTTATCACATTTCATAATTATGTCGTTTCCTATCTCCAAATCATCTGTGCTACCTCCCACACACATGTATTTCTGTGTTATTTAGATTAATATAATAATCTTAAATTCTTTTTAAAGAACTGTTATTATTACAATTAATTTTTGGAATGAAGTGATTTTAATCTTTAAAACTGTTATTTTTTTTACACTAAATAATACGTTGAATAGGTATTTAAGAGAAAATTTTAAAACAATAGCGTAATATCATCTGTAGCTGGTAGCCATAGAAACGGAAAACTATTCTAGGTGACGTAAAGGGTTGCCATGGAGACGGGGCTGTTATCTAGTCTAGATGAGAGATTTTAATTTCAGTTAAGTATGCTATTAGATATAAAAATACTTTTTTTATGCTCAAGGCACTATCCGGCTTTAGGGTGCTCAAAACATTTTTCCTCACCTATATTATATAAATAAGACGTTTTAGAATTATTTATTTCTATTATTATTTTAGTTTTTACACAATAAATTTCAAATAAGACCATTTAAAAAAAAAAAAAAAAAGATTTTTTTAACCAAAACCTGATATTAATTTTAAATTATTAATCAATCTTAGGATTTATACGCAATTTGAAATAAAAAATATGTAATTTTAAAACGCCTTATTTATATAATATAGGTGAGGAAAATTT
Organism: Euschistus heros; assembly: GCA_003667255.2. Classification (NCBI taxonomy): domain Eukaryota; kingdom Metazoa; phylum Arthropoda; class Insecta; order Hemiptera; family Pentatomidae; genus Euschistus; species Euschistus heros. Next base: position 1,007,072 of record RCWM02000184.1, on the reverse strand, counting down.
TTAAACTAAAAACTGATATTATTTTCAGATTCCTCATCTCAGAAAACATGTAGAAACTTAATTTTGTCGAAATCAAAAATAATTTTTTTTTTCCTTTAAAATTTTGTAGGAATTTAGAAGGCAAGGGGCTGTCAATATCTCAGATATTTCGCAACTGATTAAGAAAAAATTTTAAGGTCATCTAGACGTCTTAAAACTGCATGGTTTAGCCCAAATCCGGAGGTCGCATTTACCCTTATTGAAATATCTCAAGTTATAGCTGACCTTGGATTTTTTTATTCACATCAGTTTTTGTCTACTAAATCGGGAGTAAATCCAATGTTATACGCATGGATAAAAAGCAGAATGTATGCTGATTCTAGTGATGCTATTATTATTGTAATCGGTTGAACACAGCAGTTGTTATGGCCGGTAGACAATGTTGATGAAATCTCAACTTCAAAATTGATTTTGATAAAACTTCACATGTAAGGGTTTTATGGCGCGTTAAATCGAGATTTCAGGTCAGTTGTTCATGAAAAAAGTTTTCACTAATTTACAGCGGATTTCCTTGGAATTTTGTCATTTTTTTAGAGTTTTTGAGCACCCTAAAGCCGAATAGTGCCTTGAGCCTAACAAAAGTATTTTTATATCTAATATCATACATAACTGTAATTAAACGTGAAAGAATCATTTCTCTATCTTGACTGAGAGCTGAGAAAAAAAAATAAAACGTGATTTTCATTTTTTTTTTTTTTTCTCGGCTCCTAATGCCCATTGGCGGCTATAACTCTAGTTTTGCACTATTATAGGTCCCTACTACCCTCACAATAATCGGCATTCAAATCTGTGAGTTACAACTGCAAACGTCCCCTTGTGTATTTATATTTTTCAGTATGTGTTGACTCTTTAATGTGAGAGGTAGTACCTATATAAATAATTTTTAAAAGGTATTTCATATTTTGACTTGATTAATTTTTTTTTTTTTTTTTCACCCTCAAAAATGTAATATTTTTTTACAGGCTCCAGCACTGTTGGTATTGCTCGGGCAAATATTTCATGACAGATATCAGACATTTCATTGAAAATATTTTTTGTTATATAACAGTCGCTAGAACCTACCGTATAACAGCTATTTTGGTTTGAATTGAAATGTAACGTTTGAAAGACCTATTTTTTTGTAACATAATCCTGGCAAACTAGAGTTTTGTTAAGATTTTTTTTCCACCCTCACAATTGTAACATTTTGACTCGCTCTAGCGTGGTTGTGTTGCTTGGTTCGTACATTTAATGACAGTTTTCTGATCATAAATTTAATAGAGAATATTTTTAATTATATAACATTTACCTCTAGGGCCAACAGTTTAGGAGTTATATTAGTTTGAATGAAAAAAGTCACGTTTGGAACCGCCATTTTCTGTTAAGCAGTTGCTTATAGATAGTTTTACCTATGATTTTTCCACTCAGGGAGAAATAATTTTTTTTTTTTTTTTTTTTTTTTTTTTTTAATAATGTTTGATTTAATTTAATTATTACTTTTTGTAATCCTAATACGTTTTATGTTTTGACGGGAAAACTTTAAAAAAAGAATTAAACTTAGTCAAGAAAATGAAAAAAAAAAATTGATTGGATGAAATTTTTTACAGTTCATTATTTATTTAATTTTTTTAAATTGAACCTCTTTTGTTTTACTTGAGGTACGCATGATGGTATAGAAGGATCAATACAATTAGGATTGATGAATTAATTGCCACTTCTATTGAGATTATTTTATTAGAAAACTAGTTTCGAATGCTAAACATCCATCTTCAGTTCTTTGAGGTAACTAAAACACTTGCTCAAAATTTTGTGTTAAATGTTTGTGTTTTAAATGCTTAAATTCTGATATTCCAACTCATCCTAATACTATCCTCACAACCTTTGCTGATGACACCAGCGTGTTATCAGTCAATGATGATCCATTTTCTGCAACCCAGACACTCCAGTCACATATCACTTCGCTTGAAGAATGGTGTCATAACTGGAGAGTCAAGATAAATCCTAGCAAATCGCAACAAATAACCTTTACCCTCCGTCGAAAACCTACCTCATCCTGTCCTCCAGTATCCTTTAATGGTGTACCGCTAATTAATGTGGAACAAATACGATACCTTGGATTTCATCTGGACAAGAGACTTACCTGGAACCCTCATACAAGATTGAAAAGACAAGAAGCTGCACGTTGATTTCGACTGCTACAACACCTACTTGACAAACGTTCAAATCTCTCGATTCACTATAAGAAACTTGTATATATGACGATTATCAGACCTATTTGGACTTAGGTATAGAATTGTGGGGATCCACCAAACCATCCAATTCTTCCCGCATCCAATCACTCCAATCCAAAATCCTTCGAAAAATCCTTAATGCTCCTTACTTTGTCACAAATGAATTAATCCATAATGACTTTAATATCCCATATGTCGCCGACTTGGCACGAACCAGATACCTCTCCTTTCATAATAAACTTAACACTCATCCAAATCCACTTGTTGCACAGCTAGCTTCCCATTCCATCCCTGGAAATCCTTCGGGGCGTCTGAAAAGAAGATGGCCCCGTGATCTTCTTTTGTAAATATTCATTAGACTACTACCAATGGGTAGTTCCTGTACAAGTCTTAATCATGTTATCATATTGCATTGTATACAGCATATTGGATGTATTTTCTAATACAGTTGTAAATTTCAATTAATAAAAGAAAAAAAAATGCTTAAATGTTTTTTAATGTTGTGTTTTAGTTACCTCGAAGAACTGAAGATGAATGTTTAGCATTCGAAACTAGTTTTCTAATAAAATAATCTCAATAGAAGTGGCAATTAATTCATCAATCCTAACTCTTTTGTTTTGTTTTTTTCAACCATGTTTGTGTTGCTCAGATAGAAAATTTGATAGTCCTTATAAGAAATTTAATATTTCTTAGAATATTTTAAGTTACAACTGTTATTTTTAACGTAATAACATACACATGAGAACATTTAATAACTGCTACAAAAAATAACAGGTTATTTTTATGCTTAATGACACTCATCTCCATCTTGTTTTGTTTTTTATTGTAGTTTGTCATTGATTATATATTCTATATATGTTCCCGCATATAGTGTAATATATAAAATTATATCTATGTTTTCATAATATAATCGTTCTAGGCTATCTATCCTAGTACAATAGCGGGAGGGGGAAGCAGATGTGTGCTGTGGAAATATGAATGGGTGACCACAATGGCTATTGACGCTTCGTTCCACATAACCCACCTGGTCTCAGCCTAACTACCTCCTTTAGTGCCCTCTAGCGTCGTTACTCTGTACTAACGTCCTGTAATAATTATTCATCAAGTCTAATATTCAGGTCAGGCAACATTAAAAAAAAAAAACTGTTAAAATCAATTTCTCCGTGACTGAGAAAAACAATTGCTCATGGATATGTCTATTTTTAATCTAATGTTTTTCCCATTTTACATCTTAGAAATCAAATTTCTAAAATTATTAATTAAATTAAATTAACAATCAATGATTCTTCGAAATCAACAAAGTACTCGTATGTTGAAAATACCGGATGCAAACGTTACTTTTTTAATTCAAACTGATATAGCTCCTAAACAATAGGTTCTAGCGACAAATACTATATAACAAAAAGTATGCTCCATTAAATTTCTAATCAGAACAAAAAAATAAAATTTCGATTCGATTAACACCAACATAGCCAGAGCGTGTCAATATGTCACATATTTGAGTGTGAAAAAGTGTTACAGCCTGACTTTTTCTATTGAAATCTATATAGCTCCTAAATGATAGATCCTAGCGACAAATGTCATAAGGCGAAAAATATTCTCTATTAAATTTCATATACGTAAACTATTCTCAAATTTACGGCAAGAAGCTAGATTGTGATCCCAAGAAAAAAGATCTTGTAAAAAAAAAAAAAAAAAAATTGTTTTAAAACCTGTTCCAAAACAGTAAGACCAGATTTCCGCCAAAAGCAGCTTAATCGGATCCATAGCATTATAAATTAAAATCTATCACAGAATCGATAAATTAGATCCGATCTTTCGATAATCGATCCAAAATGCCGAAACTGTTTTCTAATCAATTTTAATCGCTGTCAGTTTAGATATAATAATTAATAATTAGAGTGTCGGAAACTGTAGAAATTTTAAATGGGCGCTCCATAAAAGAGGAAAAAAATTCTTGTTTACGACGTTTATAGCTGTCATTAATGTTTACGATTTTTTTTTTTATATATAGTTAAAGGTGTTTGATACTCAAAATATAGTGTGATATTTCAGTGCTTCCTGAATCTTTATTGCTTGATATAATCTTGAATTATAGTTCATATATATTTTTTTTTATGAACTATAAAACAATGGGTATCTGTATCGAAGTGGCGCTCCAGCCGACCCGCAATGCACGCAATAAACATGTCGATACCGACTCTTCACATTGTGTTTCAAATTTATCGATTGTTTTCTCGATTAATCGCGGACTACAAAAGCAGCCGATTATTCGGCTCTTCTTTAATGATTATACGTGTTAGTTTGTATTGGAAGCTCTTTTCATATTTTCCAACAGTAAGTGTATTTAGACGTTCCAATTTGGTAAGAAAATATCGTTTTATAACCAGCGGGTATCAACGACATAATTAATATTTTAAAGACTTAATTTTTTCCGCATGCACTATTTAAAGGCTGGGTGTGCCCTATAAGGAAATTCCGACCCGCAGTCGATCCAAGGCTAGTGTAATGATGATTATTAGCAAGCGGTTTGATAATTTATCTTGATATTTTTTTTTATTTTTTAAAAATATTTATTACCATTTTTTAAAACTAATTCATCGGCAAAATTATCCGTACTTATCATCAACACGACAACAACTTTCACATTTTTTTAGGATTTATACTGAAGATTGCAAAGTAAAAAAAAAAAAAATATTGCGAATTTCATAATTGAAAAGATTAAATAATAATTGTTTCCCATAATTATGCTAATTTCAAGGAATTGACTAAATAATGAGAATAATGAGCTTAAGGGCGGTAAGATTATTCGTAATGGTATGAAAAGAAAATGGACAAGAGGCCATGAAATATGGTATGATGTAGTATAACTTTTTTATTTATTTATTTATTTTTTAATATAATTTGAGTCTATTTAATAAAATAGACTCAAAACTAAAATAAACGTGTAAAATAATACAACGTAAAACAGTTTATAGTAATTGTATAGCTTATAATCCCGGGCAATAAATGCTATATGGTCAATGAGAAAAATTAAAAAAAAAAATGTCCGCTTTTCAGAGGTGTCAGTTTATTAGAAGTGTTTGTTAACATCGTGTTAAAGATTATATATTTATTTATTTCTTAAATTATTTTGGGACGAAAGTAAAATAATCGCGTTTTGTGAGAGACATGATTCTGTTACGGTATCGCTAGAACAAATGTTACGCTCATATGTCCTTCAAAAACAGTAATAATTAAAAACGTGTCCGTTTATTAGAAGATCCGGTCAATACACGTAACAGTCAAGTCAATGAGTAAACTAAATTAATTTTGTCCGCTTTTGAGAGGTTTCGGTTAATTAGAAGCATCAGTTGATAGTCATCTACGGTTTCTCCTTCATATTCTGGTTTACGTCTGTACTTGCTGATTTATTAAACTTTGAAAATTTATATACATTTTTTTCTATTTTTAAATTTGAATTTAAGACAAAAGACTAAAACGACAATAAAGTCGTTACAGACTACTTCAACATTTATTAGACAAACGTTCAAAGCTACCAATTAATTACAGAACTCTTATTTACATGACTGTGATTATAACTAATTGGACGAACGGAGTTGAGCATTACGGCTCTACTAAACCATCCAATTCATCCCGTATCCAATTGCAATTTAAAATCCTTCGAAAAATCCTCAATGCTCGTTACTTTGTCACCAATAAACTTATCCATAAATAGCTTAAAGTTCCATATGTTGCTGATTTAGCCCAAACCAGATATCCATCCTTTCATAGTAAACTCAATAACCACTGAAATCCACTAGTTTCTCAACTTGCTTACTATTCCATTACCGATAATCCTCCGAGGCGTCTGAAAAGAAGATGGCCTAGAGATCTTCTAATGTAGAATTTTTATTGAAGTTCTACTAGTGAGTAGCTCTTTTGAAGTCTTGACATGTTTTTGTAATCGTTTTCAACATATTTACTTGATGTATATTATTTTAAAGAGTTGTAAATTTCACGAGACGAGCTTATTATAATTGCTTGAGAGACACGATTATAGTAGTTCATCCCTTGGACAAATACCACGCAGGAACACATGTCCTGTGTCCTTCAGTCAAGGACGTGAAGGGAGAGCTGTCCTTCAGGTCACTGACCTATTGTAACCTATTCAGGTCAAAAAAAAAAAAAAATCATATTAATGTCCCCCCCCCTCAGCGATAATATAAAAACTCCCCCAAGTATAATTTTTTTTTTTAATTTATATTCGATCACCTGTGTATATAACCCTCTATGAATTATATACTTGACTATTACGAAATCATTATTTAAACATAAATTACTGATGATTAACGTACATTCGTGATTTGTATTGGATTTTCAAGAAGTTAAATGAAAGATTAATTTTATGTTTTTAAAATAAAACCATACAAAAAATTATTATATTTTCATATAATTAATTATTAAATTTATCTCAACGTGTGATGGCTCATCTGAATAGAATTTGGGATCTTCATTATTAACCATTCGATTTTATCTGCAAGCATTCTACAAGTTCTAAAAGTTCTGGGATTTCCATCCGCCTAGGCCATTCTAGTGCCTTCCACAAGCGTTTCTCAAACCAAAGTTGTAGAGCATGAAATTTACTTTAATTTCATATGTACGTTTTTTGCACTTAAAGAAAATGTTCGATAAATTTTGAGCTAAAAACGTTTTGTTTGCGAAAATTATCGATTTTCAATTACGTATATCTCGAAAACGGTTGGAAGTTCGACAAATATGCATAGAATACATTGTATAGGAAATTTAATTAGCTTTAATTTTTATTTGTAGCATATTTTTCTAGAGTCCACCGTTTTCGAGATATATTCGAAAAGCCCAAAAATCCGATCTTCACCACTCCCTCACTATTAGCTCACACCACAGAGGCGGGGACTTTAGTATGTTTACCTTCTAACTACTAACGTAGCCCTGAGGCAAATAATAATCGGATATTTCATGCACTGTAGATTCCTCATTTCAACACTAATTGACTGGACTAAATGTAGTCAAATCGTGACTTTTTTTTAACCAATAGAATCAAATATAGTTCTAGACAGTAAGTCATAGTGACAAATTACAAAAATTAGTCTTCGAATTTTCGATCCACGCTACACCAATAGAGTTGGGGCGTGTTAAATGTTACATTTTTGAGTGTGAAAAAAAAGTTACACAAGAAACTATAAACAGTTTAATTCCGTTATCATAGTAACCTTTTACGTCACTTCGGTTCCGTATCCATGGCTACCGCTTTTAAACTCGTTCTTAAGTACGAAGAACGTATTTAAATACTATAAAATAAACTTTGGAACTATGATAAACAGAACCGAATACAAAAAATAAACCTGTTACTTTTTTTTTAACTGTAAAGCTATAGAGTCCTCAAGAAGTTCCGAGGTGCCGAAACAGTGACTATTGCTGCAGGGTTTCTTTTTTTGTTGGCGAATTTTTTAATAAGTCTAAAAAAAAAAAAAAAAAAAAAATACTCGTTCTTAAATACATACTGTAAAATAAAATAATTCTGTGAAAACTATGGTAATTATAACTAGTGACAAAAAGGAACCTATTACTTTTTTTAACTGTAAAGCAACATTGACTGCAGAGGAGGTTCCGTTGGGTTGAAACAGTGACTATCGCTGCAGCGTCATTAGTTTTTTTTGACAAATTATTCAACAATGATCTTAAATAAATAAAAATAAATAATACCACTCCTAAAATAGTTCTTGAATATTTTTTTTTCTAACTGTATATAAATAGAGCGACAACAATATTTCTTTTTTTTTTGACGAAATATCAATAACTGTCTAAAAAAAAAAAAAAAAAAAAAAAAAAAAAAAAAAAAAAAAATACCTCTTCTAAACTCGTTATTAAATAAGTACTGTAAAATAAAATAATTCTTTGAAAACTATATTTATAGCCAGCGACAAAAATAAACCTGTTACTTTTTTTAAACTTTTAAGCTAAATAGACTCCAGAGAAGGTCCCATTGTTTTGAAACAGTGACTATCGCTACAGCGCCATTTCTTTTGTTTGACGAATTTTTCAATGTCTTTAAAAAAAAAAATTCGCTTCCTAACTCGTTCTTGAATACATATTGTAAGATGAAATATTTCTCTGAAAACTATTATAAATATAACCTGTTAAAAAAAAGAAACTGTTATATTTTTTAACCATAAACCTATGAAGACTTCATAGGTTCGTTGTTTTGAAACTGTGAGTATCGCTGCAGGGTTATTTCTTTTTAAAACGAATTATTCAATAATGGTAATAAAAAAATAAAAAAAAAATTGCAAAAGGAGCCGTGAGAGGAGGAGAAAGCGCTTGGGGAAAAACAGAAAAAAAAAACTCCAGAAAAAAGAAGTATACTTTTTTATTTTTTTTTATTTTCCATTAACTCTAAACACAACAAAAAGAACGATTAATAGAAAAAGCTTTTGAGGGAGCAGTTTTATCTCGCCAAAGGCCGAGGTTGTCCTATACAGTTGAACATTATACTAAAATTATATTTAAAATATATTTATAAAATCATTAATAATAATAAAAATGTAATGCTCTTAAAAAATAAATGAAACATAATGTTTCTAATCTGAATCTAAAATACTGTTGTAAATGTGAATTACAGTGAGGAAATCAACTCAACGTTTCGAATAATATTTCGATGCATCGATAACTTTTTTTTTTTACATGAATTTCTCTTCTGGGGATCTACAGTTTGTCTTTGTAACGTTTTTTTCACCATCGAAAATGTAACCGTTTTGACACGTTTTAACTTGGTTGGTGTTGCTCTGATCCAAAATTTGCATGGATATTTCCTATCAGAAATTTAATGGAAAATATTTTTGGTTATATAACATTTGTCGCTGGACCTACCGAGTAGGAGCTATTTCGGTTTGAATAAAACAATTTACGTTTTAATTACTATTTTCTCGCAATTTTCTTTACTTCGAATTATCATTGCAAAGTTGCTTTAGTAACAAATGACCTATCATTATGAGCGTTATCTTTAAGTTTTTTAGATGTATTTTTATTTAATTTTGTATATAGTTGTAAATACCAATAAATAATATTTTACTTTTATTTAACATATATCGCACTAAATCATGATATTTTGAACTGTTGAAAAGTAATTTTTAATTTTTTTTTCTCAATATATAAATACAAACATTATATTAAGGATATAAAAAAAAAAAATCTTATAACATAAAAAAAAAAAATGATTCGGTTACTTTATATGCATTTTCTCAAACCTTGTAATTAACGAATATATTGCATAATCGGGCACCTTTTTTTATTTTTCGTGCATTTTTTTCCCTGGCATTCTCTTTTTGCCTTCTTTACATAAGGCTTTTCACATAGCTGCATGTTTTTATTCTTCTTTTTTTTTATTATAATTCGTATAATAATTTAATTAATTTTAATTTCATGGTTAATAGATCGTTCGAATATCGCGGAAAGGGGATCATTAACATTCGATTTTAAGTAATTGAACGACTCAACGAATGCGCAGGTCTATAATTAAAATAATTAAATATTTCCCAATTATCTAGGCGATCATTAACTATAAACCTTTGTCCAATTAAATGTGAGAATTAGTTCGCGATCGGAAATAAAGTCAGAATAACCTGACATAGGATTATTATTTTTTTTTTTTTACTTCAGTAAGACGTCTAACCCTTCAACATCAAATTATTTTGAGATTATATTTAGAAAAATTTTTATTCTAATAATAATTTGGAAATAAATCATTCAGTACAATGCAGGTTGCTAGGCAACAAAGATTGGCGTAGAAGTTTTAGACTCGTTGCTAAGCAACGGTAATACGTGAATATCGCTATCAATGGCGGTCAGTAGTTTGTGATATTTCGTTGAGTGAAGTGGTAAAATAGTATTGATGTATATAATATAATGTTATTTTAGGTTAAATAGTTTAATTTCAATTTCAATGGTAGCTCTGTTAATTTTGTAAATTGTTTTTTTTTTCTAAACATTATTCTCTCCTGCAGTTATCGTTTTTTACAAATATATTTAAAAAAATATACAAAAGCATATTTAAAGAAGAATACATAAAAAAAAAAAAAAAAAAAAAAAAAAAAAAAAAAAAAAAAAAAAAAAAAAAAAAAAAAAAAAAAAAAAGTGCTGCCTCACCTGGACTTAAACTCCATTACCCCCGTTACCATGGTAACCCTTTACGTCATCAACATCGGTTCTCTATCTATGGAATCGCTTCCAAAAACCCTCTTATATATCTACTGTAAGGTGAAATGATATTCTGAAAACTGTGATAAATATAACCGAATATAAAAAAGAAACCTGTTACTTTCTTTAACTGTAAAGCTATATAGACTGCTCAGGACGTTCCGAGGTGTCGAAACAGTGACTATTACTGCAGGGTTATTTCTTTTTTCGTTGGCGAATTTTTCAATAAGTCAAAAAAAAAAAAAAAAAAAAAAAAAAAATACTCGTTCTTAAATACTAAACTCGTCCATAAATACATAATGTAAAATAAAAAAAATATTTGAAAACTATGGTAATTATAACTAGTGACAAAAAGGAACCTATTACTTTTTTTAACTGTAAAGAACATTGACTGCAGAGCAGGTTCCGTTGGGTTAAACAGTGAATATCGCTGCAGCGCCATTACTATTTTATTTTTTGACGAATTATTCAACAATGGTCGTAAAAAAATAAAAATAAATAATACCACTCCTAAAATCGTTCTTGAATACATTTTACTAAAATCGTTCTGTAAAATAAACCTGATCCTTTTTTTTTTTAACTGTAAAGCAATATAGACTCCACAGAAGGTTCCGTTGTATTGAGACAGCGACCATCTCTGCAGTCATTTCTTTTTTTTTTTTTTTTTTTTTTTTTTTTTTAACAAATTATTCAACAATGGGATTGAAAAAAATAAAAAATAATAATACCGCTCCTAAAATAGTTCTTAAATACTTACTGTAAAATAAAATGATTCTTTGATGACTATTTTTTTTAACTTTAAAGCGATATAGACTCCAGAGGATGTACCGTTGTGTTGAAACAGTCAGTATCGCTGCAGCAATATTTGTTTTTTTGACGATTTATCAAAAACAGTCTTGAACAAATTACTTTAATGCTTTCTGTATTTACATATCCATGTAAAAAAAATAATGGCTCACAGCTCTCGAGGTTATCTTAGTTTGATTCCGTTACCACGGTAACCCTTTACGTCACCCACTTCAGTTCCGTATCCATGGCTACCGCCTCTAAAAATGCTCTTAAATAGTGTAAAATAAAACGATTCTTTAAAAAGTGTGATAATTATAACCAGTGAAAAAAAAGAAACCGGTTACATTTTTTGTAAGTGTAAAGCTATACATTCACCATAAAAGTTGTGCTGTGTGTACCGCTGTGTTGTTCGAGACTATTTAACATGATTCTTTAATCTCTTTAATTTAGTGATCGTCATTTATTAGTTTGTACAAATCTACTGATGGATATCTAGTGATGTTCTTGATATTGGAAAACAACGGAATGCTATAAAGAAGAAGATGAAAATTTTATTAGAAAATATTATTCGGAAAATAAGAGGAAAAAGCCGTTGTTTACGTATGCAGTAGTAAAAAACTTTATACTTTTTTCTCGACCTCTCCGTTCTCCCTTCTCTTTTAGTTTTTTTTTCTCTCTCTCTTTCGTTTCTTTTCTTTTTGCGAATCAATAATTTCAGCCTCAATTTCCTCCCTTCTGGGCCCTTGCGAGGGTACGCTCCACCCTTCCGAGCGAAGAGGGCATTAAATAAAAAAAAAAAAAAAAGTGAAAAAAGGATTTTATGTAAGGGGGGGGGGGGGGGGCGGAATTGTTTCATTATCAGAGACGAACAATAACCGGAGTTCCGAAAGAAGTGGACGAAAAAGCGAGCGGTGGATTCCATTACACTCGGCTCGCAATTAACATAAAAAGCAGGAGCTGGTAGTTTTTGGTTCGGAGAGTTGGGATGAAAAAAAAAAAAATTAAAAAAAAAAAGAAAGAAAAAAGCGTGGCCCGGCCGGAGCTATCCTTGAGGCTAGTTATATAAAGCTTTTTTATGGCATTTTTCTTTTTTATCCAGATACTCCCCCCCCCCTCACCTTCATCGCGTGGAAAAACTGTTCTGGGCGGGCTATTAGGGACCCCAGAGAAGGATACAACAACACGGCCTCCTATATTAATGTATAAACCCTCAAATAAATTTAGGTGGATACATATACCCAGGCTAACTCATATTTCCTCTGCCCTGTTTTATTTGGGTACCTAGTGTTCATTTCAAACTAGATTTTTTTTTTTTTTTAGATACATTTATTGAAATTTACAACTGTACAAAATATATACATCACGTATATGTATTGACAACAATTATAATAACATGTTAAAACTTGAAAAGAACTACTCATCGGTAGCACTTTATTAAAAATTCTACACTAGAAGGTCTCCAGGACATCTTCGTTTCAGGTGCGTCGGAGGATTATTGGGAGCTAGGTGTCTGGTTTGGGCTAAATCAGCAACATATGGAACATTAAGATCTTTATGGATAAATTTATTGGTGATAAAATAAGGAGTATTTTTCGAAGAATTTTGGATTTTTAAGTATTCGATACGAGATGAATTGGATAGTTTAGTGGAGCCCCAAAGCTCATCTCAGTTGGTCCAAATTGGTCTAATCACAGTCATGTTAATAAGTCTTTTGTAAATAATTGGTAAATTTGTCTAGTTAATGTTGAAGTAGTCTGTAACGACGGGCAGTTTCTTGTCATTTTAGTCTTGTATGTGGATTTCAAGTTAGTCGTTCGTCCAAGTGGAGTCCTAGGATCTGTTCAACAAAGTAAAAGCACTTTCCCACTTGCTCCTTTCTTAAGTTCACTTATCCTTATAAACCACTCATTTAAAACACTCATTTTCAAATATCTCTTCACATCCCAGTCAGATTTCCAATATGAATAATAATTAACAATTAATTTGGTCAATTTCAATAAATCTGCTACCTGTGAATTAGTTGAAAAATTTTCCTTTATATAATAAAAAACGTTTATTTGTTCAATAATGGTACATAATCATTTCTTTTGTAAAAATTCAAATTTATTTTTACTGTATCCCTCCCTGTTGAACAGACCCGCTACCTAGGACTCCACTTGGACAAACGTCTTACTTGGAATCCACATACAAGACTAAAACGACATGAAACTGCTCTTCATTACAGACTACTTCAACATTTACTATACAAACGTTCAAAGCTCCCAATTAATTACAAAAGACAAATATCATTTACATGACAATGATTAGACCTATTTGGACGTACGGAGTTGAGCTTTGGGGCTCTACTAAACCATCCAATTCATCTCGTATCCAATCCTTGCAATCCAAAATCCTTTGAAAAATCCTCAATGCATCTCAATGGGACTAGTGGAATATCATTAAAGGATACTGTAGGGCAGGAAGTTGTAGGTTTACGAAGAATATATATATATATATATATATATATATATATATATATATATTTTTTTTTTTTTTATTATTTTTTATTAATTGAAATTTACAACTATATTAAAAAATACATCCAGTAAATATGCTGTATACAATGCAATATGATAACATGATTAAGACTTGTTGAGGAACTACCCATTGGTAGTACTCTAATGAATATTTACAAAAGAAGATCACGAGGCCATCTTCTTTTCAGACGCCCCGGAGGATTGCCAGGGATGGAATGAGAAGCTAGCTGTGCAACAAGTGGATTTGGATGAGTGTTAAGTTTATTATGAAAGGAGAGGTATCTGGCTCGTGCCAAGTCGGCGACATATGGGATATTAAGGTCATTATGTATTAATTCATTGGTGACAAAGTAAGGAGCATTAAGGATTTTTCGAAGGATTTTGGATTGGAGTGATTGGATGCGGGGAGAATTCGATGGTTTAGTGGATCCCCACAATTCTGTACCGTAAGTCCAAATAGTTCTGATAATCGTCATATATATACAAGTTTCTTATAGTGAACGTTTGTCAAGTAAGTGTTGTAGCAGCCGAAATCTACGTGCAGCTTCTTGTCTTTTCAATCTTGTATGAGGGTTCCAGGTGAGTCTCTTGTCCAGATAATATATATTTAAATTTAAAAATGTAAGACCAGAAATCAAACATGTTTATAATTACCTTAGAGGGGAAAATGAAAAAGACTTCAGGAAGATAACAGACATTGTGTAGACTGTGTGTGAAGAGAGGAAAAGTTGAGGTAGATGTGACGTTAGGAAAATACAGTTTGATCCCTTGACCTTTAGGCTTTCCCTATCACTGGTTGTTTCTCTGTTCCTACTGGAAACAGATTTCTATTAGATCTGCTGAAATCTTTTTAGGAGCTCTTTTCAGATGAGCAACCTGTTTAATGTTTCTTGTCTTACAATTTTGAAAATCTAATAAATCGTATGTAGTAATGTTGTGAGGTTTTGATTTTTTTTCAAATGTTTATGACTGATATTGAAAGTTTAAATTTGAAAACTAGTCTTCCAATAACATACTAGGCTAAAAACAACAAGAAACTGCTCGCTTCCGACTACTCCAACTTTTACTAGACTCACGTTCAAACCTTACAATAAAGACTAAATAAATAGTTTAGCTTTGGGGCTTCACTAATCCTTCCATTTCTTCTAGTATCCAATCCTTACAATCTAAAATCCTCAATGCTCCTTTTTATGCGACAAACATACTGAACCATAATGATCTTAATGTTCCATATGTTGCTTGCTAAGGCCGAAACCAGATACCTATCCTTTCGTAGTAAACTTCATAAGGTATCTGAAAATAAGACTATGACACCTGTAGATCTTTTATTGAAATGCTACCATTGAGTAGTTCTTTACATGTTATTGAAGTCAATGAAATCATTTTGTATATAATGTACCATCAAACGCTGCTTCGCCCGCTCTCATAAATAACTTATATTATTTTAACTAATAATTCAATTTTATTTTTCTATCGATAAAAATCTCTATTTTTTATTTATTTACAGGATTATGCGAAAATATCACATCCCGGTCCCCAATACGCCTTCCCTCCAATATCTCCTGTCAAAACTGTCTTCCTCAGTCAGCCCTCTAGCCGCCATTTCTTCTCTGACCTCTTCTATCCACTGTTTCCGAGGCCTTCCGCGTCTTCTTCTCTTCTCAGGACAGTATTTAAGTGCTCGAAGGGGCCATCGTGTCTCATTCATTCTCATGACGTGTCCAAACCATAGCAATCTTCTTTCACTGATGTTATTGAGAATGTTGATTTTAGCTCCTACCCGATTTCTTATAATTTCATTTGGGACCTTCTGTAACCTGGATATGGCGCAACTTCTTCTCCAGAAATCCATTTCTAGGGCCAGTAATTTATTTGCATTTTGTTTTGTCACCGCCCATGATTCTGAGCCATATAAAGTTGTGCCGATCAAGAAGGAGTGGTATATCCTCTTTTTGGTTTCTAGGGAGACCTTCTTATTCCACAATACACCGTTAAGGTAATCTCTAACTATAATATATCTTCAATATTTTTACGCTTGGCAGTAATTTTCAACCTGGTTAATATTGCATTGATTAGATGTTTTAAGAGTACGTAAAACCGATTTGGCAGAAATAATTTTCCATCTGGTTGGATTTTAATTTCTAACCATAAAAGTATACGACAGTGTGGCAAACCTTGTTTCTGGCACTCAAGGCTATACAATTAATTTTTTATTATTTTAAGTTTTATTATTGCAAAACCTTCCTTGAACTATGAATACCATATAACGGGGTTAAAATTAGATTCAGTAGTTTTCACAGTTAATGATCGCAAACAAAAAATGGCTTCACTTTTTATATAATAGTATAGATACAGTTATAAATATCAATAAATAGTTAAAAATAAAAAAATGTTTTTGAATCAAAAATACAAATAGGAATTGATTATTGTTAATTTATTCTTACTTGTATTGATACGTCTGTACTATCATGCGTAAATTAACTGTTTCTACCTGCGGTGCCGATCACCTGTAGTTAGCTTTATAAAAGACCTATAGGTCTCCTTAATGTAGCAGCCCCTCTTCTAGTGACATAATAACTGATACAAAGAAATAATTCACAGCTTCATAGATCCATTGTTTTTATATTCTATAATAGACATTTCGTTTGTTCTTTATTATTACCAGTATCCCGCCATGTCTATTATTATAATATTAATAATGTGGACTGGTTAATAAATTAGGTGAGATTTTGTCAAGATGCGGCGGAGCGAAAGACTCTGAGCGCTGATTAGACTTAAACATGGCCTTCGACAATAGAATTAGTCCTGGGCTAAGACAAACGCAGGGGCTGCTTAACTCGGGGTTGTTAACCCCTTGGGCCGTTCCCACAGCTCATTAACAAAGACAAGGGCTCCCGGGGGCGAAAAAAATAAGGAAGAGATGCTTTTTGTACCCCCGGGGGAAGGGCATTAGCATACAGATGTGGGGGCATCTGCCCTGCACCAGGTAACATTACAGGTACTGCTTCTCAGGGCATGAGGAAGGAATGCTAGGTTCCTCAGGATGTACTGCCCTAGGTCGAGGAAGGGGTAAGGGTCCAGGAAGTACTTTACGCAACCGTAATCGATATCTAGGTCTAATCGATTCAGGAAGTATGGCGTAATAGTTCAGTAAATCGATCTGCCTGGGATCCATACTTGTATGATTTACTTCATAAATCATATATGAATATACTCATTCGAACTGAAAAAATAATTTTTATTCTGGGATGTATTGCCCCCTAAGAATAACAAACTTGTATCACTAGCTAGTAAAATGATCTGGCTTGCATAATTTCTTACAACTCTATTTGTTTATAAAAAACATGAGACATACAGTATATACGTTTAATTGTAAATACTTGTATAAATAAAGAAATGAAATTAAAAAAAAAGATAACCATGAGAAAATAAGAAAAGATGTATACAGAGAATGAACTATGTCTATATGTACATTTAATGAAGAAAATACTTACAGTTACCACGATATATATTTATACATAATACACACAACCATACACATACGAATTGTCAATGTTAAAAGGTAGCAATCATTGATTGTTTCTTTATACTGGAAAAATAACAATTAAAGAATTTTTTTTTGTTAATCAATTTATTGAAATTTACATCTGTACAAGTATACATCAAGTAAATGTGTGAAATAAACGTTTACAATAACTTGAAGAGAACTACTCATCAGTAGCACAGTAAAAAAAAAACATCTACACAAGAATATCTCTGCCATCTTCTTTTCAGACGCCTGAAAGGATAATCGGGAATTGAGTGGGAAGCAAGTTGAGAAACTAGGGGATTAGAGTGGATATGGAGCTTACTATGAAAGGATAGGTATCTGGTGTGGGCTATACCAGCAACATATGGAACATTAAGATCTTTATGGAACAGTTTATTGGTCACAAAATAAGAAGCATTGAGGATTTTGGATTGTAAGGATTGGATACGAGATGAATTGGATGGTTTAGTGGAGCCCCAAAGCTCAACTCCGTACGTCCAAATAGGTCTAATCACAGTCATGTATATGAGTCTTTTTTAATTAATTGGGAGCTTTGAACGTTTGTCTAGTAAATGTTGAAGTAGTCTGTAACGACGGGCAGCTTCTTGTCGTTTTAGTCTTGTAGCTATATACAGCTAAAATTCAATTATTACTAAAAAAGCTATAAATATGTGTTGTGACGTGTGGATCCCAGTGAAGTGAAGCTGAATTGAAAAATCAACTGGTATGTGGCTATTTACACCATTCTGCAACGAAGTTTGCAAAATTTAAAAATATTGAACACATCTGAACCAAATTTTAACTACATCTTCATAGTTCTAAGAAGGCTTACAATAGTAAAGCTCACTATAATAATAATTTAAATGTATAGTGTTAAGTGACAGATACGAGATTATCAAAATGCGTATAAAAGCTATTCATATCAATACAATTATTAATTTTATTTATATAAATTATTGTTAATAGTCTATTTGAAAGAAATCGAATAAGAATCGTCAGCTCGTGTACCGCCTTGACACATCGGTTTTGTTTTTTCGCCTTTTTTTTTCTGTCGCAGTAACAACCCAAGGACATGTTTCAAATATAACCACTCAACAAATAATCTCTCTCCTACTGACGTGCATTCGTCTAAATTTAAATTTTATAATAATTCCACTTAAGGAACACTATGATAGTATAAAAGGATAAATACAATTAGGATCTATGAATTAATTGCCGCTTCTATTTGGGTTATTTTTATTTCAAAACTAGTTTAGAATGTTAGACATTTAGTTCGTTAATTACAGGAATATACATATATAAATGTTTTTTATTGGTTTCATTTTTAAATATAACTAATTTTCTGTTCTAATTTTCGTATATTTATTTTCAGTTTAATATATTGTAAAATATTAAATGGCTGGTAACGTTTCAAGTCACTTTCATTCATAAAAATCTCAATTTATTAATATCGTGGAATTAAAAAATGAGGAGATGGATTTGTCAGGGGTGAAGTCAGGATGAATAAACACGGCCAGTTTTTAAATGAAAAACTTATATTTTGGCGTGACAACGTTTCGACTTACCTTGCAGGTATTCATCAGGGCTAAAATAACAAAAATTGGATGTGAGCAAGATGATAAAAACATTAAATAATAAAAATAATTTAAAAATGAAAAAGAAACAAGGAAAAATATCTGTAGTGGATTAGATTTGTATTCAATTATCTAATTAACCTCAGATATTTTTCCTTGTTTCTTTTTCATTTTTAAATTATTTTTATTATTTAATTTATTTATGTAGGCGCGGTAGCTCAGTGGGTAAGGCACTTGACTACCATGCTCCCGGGCCCGAGTTCGAGTCCGACTGAAGGCAGAAAATTTATTTTCTGTTATTTCAGCCGTGGATCGAATTCGAGGTCGGGAGACCCTCCTGGGGCACACCCAGCCTCCTTAAAAGTGGATAACCTTAATTGGGGAAAAACCTGGCGGTTGAGCGTGATTCTGGCCAAAGCACCTCCTTTCACAACCGTTGGCTTAGAAACAGTACAGCCTACCCAAGTACTGAACACGAGACCCTTCATGGGTTGTAAGTGGTACAGGTTTTTTTTTATTTTTATTTTTTTTTTTTTATTTATTTATTTAATGTTTGTATCATCTTGCTCACATCCAATTTTTGTTATTTTAGCCCTGATGAAGACCTGCAAGGCAGGTCGAAACGTTGGCACGCCAAAATATAAGTTTTTCATTTAAAAACTGGCTGTGTTTATTCAACCTTGACTGCACCCCTGACAAATTCATCTCCTTAGTAAAAACTCACAGTCAACAATACAATCAATATAAAATTTAATAATTAATTTAAGGGCAATCCATAGAAAATCAGCTGAGAAAATATCTAGTAGTCTCGTAACCATAGCAACCAGTTGTTATTCCTAGTCGCCTAGGCAACCAGTGGTTTCAGCATTTAAAATGGCTGGATTTAACAATATTTTTGTTTCTATCTAATATTTGTTTATTTGCATTTCATCTGATCTATTATAAAATGTTTTTTGTACAAAATGTTCATTCTGTCTGAATTTTCTGATTATAATCTAGATTTTTTTAAATATTAATCGCTTTAACCTCCCGTTTAGGAACTTTATTAGTTAGTGTTTAAGAAGCCATGTTTAAAACCCCTACTTTCTCTCAGCATTGCTCATTTCGAATAATTATTGATTGTTAATTTAATTATTAGTTTAAGTAATTTGTTTCATTTGATTCTAAAATAAAAAAAATTGGTGAAAACAGTAGATTATAAATATATCTATGATATATCGTTTATTCCACTCAGGGATAAATTAAATTTTTTTTTTTAATTACTGTTTGATTTTATCTACTTTGTAACCCCAATACATTTTATTGCTACGTTACGATATGAAAACTTAAAAAAAAAATAATTCAACTAACAAGGGTAGGGCACACTCAGTCTCTCACGGATCTTGTTGGCAATTGGAGGTTCCTGGACAAAAAATATTAAACGTATTTTGCCGTTCCGACCAATGGGCCCTAGAAGCCGAGAAAAACAACAAAACATTAAATTAATTTATTTTATATCCCGAGTTTAAAAAATGATATCGACATGATTCTTGCACCAAGATGTTTAGTTTTGATTGCGAATTTAAGGAAAAATACAGCCACCTCATAGATTTTGGTTTAGGTTAATTAAATTCTAAAAAAACTATTAGATTTTCAAGCAAACTACCTCTATAGATATTTCCCACAAAAATTTATGTCAGATTCTATTTCAGCATAATAAAAACATTGAAAAATGCTTATCCAACAAAATCAAAAAATATCATTTTTTTCACTCTCTTCGAGGAAAATAGAATTTTTAAACCTATTATTGGTTACATACCTTTAAATCCAAATGGTAGGCGACTTTTGTTAAAATTGACAAAAGCATGAATTACGTTTAGACAGTTAAACGTATCAACTTTATTTTTTTACACGAAATATGGCGATACGCCTGAAATGTATTTGGTTTCATCATTCTATCTGGTTTCAAACTCATGTTAAAAATCAAAATGTTTTTCGGATTTTCCAATTTTTTTAATAGCTTTATGTTCATCGAATTTTCATTTATATACATCAAAAGAAAGCTGAGGCTCTCCCCCTTCCAGCGATACCAACCAGTGAATTGCGTGACAAAGTAATGGCGATTTAAAGGTATGTAACCAATAATCGGTTTAAAAATTTCATTTTCCTCGAAGAGCGTGAAAAAAATGATATTTTTTTTTGTTTTGTTGAATAAGCGTTTTTCAATGTTTTTTAGGATGCTGAATTAGAATCTGACGTCAATTTTTGAGTGAAAAAAATCTATAGAGGTAGTTTGCTTAAAAATCTAATCTTTTTTTAGGATTTAATTAAACTAAACCAAAATCTATGGAGCGACTGTATTTTTCCTTAAATCCGCAATCAAAACTTAAAATCTTGGTGCAAGAATCATGTCGATATAATTTTTTAAACTCGAGATAAAAAATAAATTAGTTTAATTATTTTATTTTTTTTCTCGGCTTCTAGGGCCCATTGGTCGGAACGGCAAAATACTTGTCTAATATTTTTTGACCAGGAACCTCCAAATTGATTTGTTTCCATTTTCATAAATAATAAAATAAAATTCTGTTAGCTAGATACAGAAGGCAGACTGGAAGGCACCAGTCCAATGCTGTTTCTCGTTTACGATCCAAGTCTGGGGACCCAGTTTTATAATTTATGTAAGAGCTGCTTTGTATGCAGAACTCGCCGAACTGTTACGATTTTAAGATACTTTGTACATCTTCGGCTAATTCATTGATTATGTTAATACAAATTAAAAATTTCCTTTGTAACTTTCCGCTGAGTTTTTGGGATGTTTTATTGGGGAGATCGGATTCTAGACCAAATCTAGAATTAGGTATTCATCGATCATTCGTACTTCGATATTTAATTTATCATACTGTTTAAAAAAAAAAAAAATATTTTACATTGATACAAGTGTATATAATATATGCATTAAGCAAATGCACGGTAAAATGATTGTAACGGCATGTATATAATGTGTAAAGAAAAACCCATTCAATAAGTGTTCTACATTATATAGTCCCGATAGCATCTTATTTTCGGAGGGATATGTTTAACAGAATGGGAAGGTATTTGAGAGACTAGTGGATTTGAGTGGGTATTAAAGTTTATCATGAAATATAGGAATCTGGTTTGCGGTGGGACATTTTGATCATTATGGATAAGTTTGTTTGTTACATAATAAGAAGCTTTGAGGAT